>OMPJ01040581.1:0-23581 GCA_900312935.1 Carapus acus
GGGGGGACATCCATGTCCATCATCTTGCCTAGGGCCCCCAAATTCCTTGAAACGGCGCTGAAAATCATATAAGGTCATTGCTTAGTTCCCATACTGCTTGCACTTTTTCTCAGAACAGAAAATCGTCAAATCCCACGCCCTGCTTTTCCTGACGCTGGAATCACATCTGTGCTTGTCTGAGTCCAAATGTTAAGAGGGTATTTCACACTGCTTTGCCACAGAGGTGCCTCAGATTCTTTGCACAAGCCGACAGCAAGGTTCTTGTCCCCTCAAAGCTCTGAAAGACCCTTTGGTGTAGAGAACAGAGGATTCCTTCTTTTCTCTTGCTTAGCATAGTATTAAGAATAAAGGCACAATTTTGATGCACAAATAAGGATTTTGCTCAATGTTGACGTTTTTTTCATTTTATTCCAAACAAGGTCTGACCTAATCTTCCAGTGTTACATTTGCGATTAAAGCTGACTGGCTCTAAAAAAAACACTTGTCATCCGTGTTCCTTGAGGTCAGGGTTAACATCAACTAACACCCTCCCTTCCCACATGTCCTTGATCATGATTGACGGAAATCCTGCGACTTCCAGGGCCGCAGCAAGTCAGTTGACCTGCAAGGGAGATAAATTTGTGCGCGTTAAGTGTCAAAACGTGCATGCGTTGAGACAAGAAATACGTTATGATATCAATCACTGTCAAGACTACTATTGATTACACATTACTTACAGTGAGATGTTATGTTGTCTTCCATCTTGCTCCTGCATGAGTACTTACTGTTATATTATAAGTAACTATATCTGCTAACTAAATGTGAATACAATGTACACCAGTTTCACGTAAAGTGAAGAAGTAAAACAGAGTGGTGAATGAATCATGCTGCCTCAGGGTCACCTCATGGTGTGATAGATCCACACTGGCAAATGGATCAATCGATGGAGTAACATTAATCTCTAAAGGCAGGGGCCGTGAGCAGGAACACGACAGCACTGATTAGAATAAGAAATATGGATCCCTCCGTCCCCTACATCATGCGTCTATTGCTTTACCACACACATGCATATTCCTCCTCCAGCCATTTACACTCCTTGGTGTCACTGCTGGTTCAAACTGCTGCCTTTGAGAAACCTGCTGCATTTCTTTGAAGCTGTGTGATCTTTAGTCTACAATCAAGGTGATGACTCATCTCAGCCTTTAAATGTATGCGCCACCTGGGGCCTGGTCTGCCCGAGGTTTCTTCCCATTACATGAGAGTTTTTCCTTACCACCGTAGCCAACTGCTTGCTAATGGGGGAAATGTTGGGTCACTATATGTAAATGTTATAGTGTTTGGTCTTTACCTGTCAATCTTGGAGAGCACCTTGAGATTGGCAAGTCAGAAAAATGTAATCTCTAATGACATATTTATCTATTCAGTGTATAATGTTTATCCATCATACTGGGAACTGGCAGTTTGCATGTTATATGTAGTATATAAAGTAGAGAGAGAAAGAGAGAGGGAGAGAGAGAGAGAGAGACACAGAGAGAGAGAGAGAGAGAGAGAGAACTAGATACGAAGAGGAAGAGAGGGGGAAGAGAGTAAATAAACAGCAGGCGCCCCCATCAATCAACTGAAAAGACACTTGCACGCGATCACTCAGAGTCTCCCATCAACAGTCACAAAAGTGTCACAGTCTCACAAGACCCAAATGGCAAAATCCATTGCTCTAAGTAAGCATCCAATGCTAAGTCTAAGTTTCGCTTTGCTTACTAAGTGTTATTCTTTTTCTTTCTCACAGTCACAAAGCAGCCAGCCTGACAGTGCTTCACAGCAAAGCAAATAACAAATAACTACAACAAGAATATTCACTGTATAGTAACTCACGGTTGACCTCTCCGGTCTCAGCACATCATTGTAACATCTCTCACATACAGTATATCCTTTTTTTCTTTGGTCTGCTCTATTCAACGCAAATGTTTGTTTCCTTGCTTCATGTTTGTATTTTACCATGGAAAATGTTTAAGAAATAACGTGCTTGCTAACTAGCACATGCACACTTCTGTTATCCAGTGGACAGGAGCAATGTCAGACATATACTTTGAACCAGCTTTTCAAAAGCAATTCAGGGTCAGTTATATTCTGCATTTTATACCTTAAATTGGGAGGCGTTTCAGTGGCCAGATATCTGTTATAATAAAAGAAAAATGTTGGCAACAAGTATGTAGTTTCAATTATTGACAATTTTGATTAGTTTCAATAATGTATTTACACACATTCTCACAATAGAAACAATTACTCTGTAAAATGATTCACCACAACATAAGTGAATGTAGATGAGAGGTGCTACGATTATTTGCCAAGTGCACACAAAATGAATCATTCACGACTACTCACAAACTTGAAGCTTTTTCGTAATCACAATTGCACACAAATAGCGATACATACACAGTGCAGTTATCAATGACTGGCAATACAAACACCAAATGTGTACACATCACACATAATGTGATTTGGATTTGTGTGTGTGTGTGTGTGGGGGCTGCAACAGGACTGCTACAGATGGATAGTTGACCATTTAGGCTACAATAAGGTACTTAATGACTAAGGTATGACACCAAAATGTCTTGCGTACTGAATTATGTAATTCTATGCTTACTCAACATAATCAAAAAAAGATTCTACCTGCATTTGATTAGAGATTTTGAACGTTAAGGAATTTGTGGAAATATCATATCTAAGTCTTTGCAAATTTGCAAAGTAGCTTCATATCTGCCCCACAAAGAATCTTAGCGACACCTCTGGTTGTTCCCAATCCATCGGAAGGTCACATCAGCTAATTAGCTCTTGACTCTTGGCAGGTGTCAAAACATTGGTCTTATTTAAGCTTTTCGTATTCGAAACACCTCCCCTCTAACATGCAGTCTGTGCAGTTTGACTAGTCGCTGCGACAGTCTATTTTGAGTAGAACGTGGATAAGTCTGGATCAGTGCATGAATTGATGTACAATGTGTGCAAATGCTGCTGTCAAATGTTATCCAGATTATGTGTAGACAAGATCATGATATCAGTGAAAGGGTGCTGTTGGTCTGGGTCTGGTTTTTATCACAAGCAGGCACATTGCTATGCTCAGTGTTTTACACACACCCTGATCGGACACACACTAAGCTCTGACAGAGAATGTAAGTCAATCAACATGAAAATGTCTCACAAAATGAGATTGAAACTGGTACAGACCATACAACACAGCTGTGCACACTCAAAGGCGCAAACACACAGGACTACAACAACGCCCCAGAATTGTTAATTCTACCATGCTGTGCAATCGACCGTGACATCAAATCAAAGAGCAAAATGCTGACGATGACCAACTTAACAAACAATGAGATGTTTGCATATCAGTCCCAGACCACAGTGGAACATCAATATCATGCGATTCGTCTCTTCCTACAGCATCCCAACAACCCCAGGCATACAGCTGCTCCTTTGCTATGGGAGAATGTAACAGAGTGGTAGTGATGCAGATCTACCTTGGCGTTGGCCCAGCAGAAACAGATGTTGCTGGAGGTGCTCAGGATATCCGAAATGAAGGAGCAGACGCCCAGACGCATGATGATAGATGATCGGACTGTTAGATCACAGAGATAAACGGAGGAGGGAAGAGGTGAGATGTAGATGTAGAGCTTGCCGACAAGACTGAAGAGCAAGCAGGACGGAGGAGGACAGAGAGAGAGAGAGAGAGAGAGGGAGAGAGTGAAATCTAGACAGAGCAAAAGGGGAGGAGAGAAGGAGAGAGGCATGTGAGGAGAAAAGAGACGGAGGACTGCTGTGCTGCTGCAGCGCTAGAGACTGTGTGTGAGTGTGTGTGTGTGTTGGGGTGGGGGGGGGTTGAGGGGCATGCGTGCAGGCACGTTTGTGTGCTTTTATACTGTGAGCAAGTGTGTATGAACCATCACAGTTTGGTACACGAAAGACCAGGTATGATTTCGAGTGAGATGACAAGCTTCTGCTCATAGGAATCTGCAGACAGAAGCAAATAGAGAGAAAAAGATGGAGGGTCAAAAAACGAGGTATTTTATTCTCAAACCAGCCACAACAAGGTTACTTCCTTGTGTAGTGTAGCTGTTGTGCCAACCCCAAGCCAGACTAGATGGTGAGGGTTGCATCAGGAATGGCCTCCAGTGTAAAAATTGTGGCAAATATAGAAATGCTGTGCAGACAAGGTGAACATCGGTCACAACCCTGCTGAACAACTACCGCCTCCTGTGCTGTTGACAAACAGGATGGAGGTGGAAAGAACGCGATACTTGGCAGTGGAGAAAAGAAGGTAGTGTGTTTTTGGGGTGAGCATGACAAAATGAATGGTGTGACTGAGTGTGAAGATGAAGGTGTTGGGTAGACATGGTGTTAGAATTCAGAGCGACAGATGTTTTGCAAAAAGGATGAAAATGGCAGTTGTAAACACATGCGGTCTTCCGTGGCAAGGCATGGGGCATAGGATGACTTTGGAGACGACGAAGGTGCACCAAGGTAGATTACATGATTCAATTCAAAGTTATTAATGTAGTGCCAAATCACAACAAAAGTTTTCTCAAGGCGCTTTCCAATAAAGAGTAAGAAAAGACCAAACTCCATAAGAGGAACAAAGACCCAACACCAGGCATGCCCAATGTCCGGCCCCCGGGCCAAATCCGGCCCATGTCTAAATTTCCTCCAGCCCGAAGCATCCTGTAATAAAATCGATAATATGTGGCCCGCCACCACAGTTTCCCACAGTAAACAATACACACACACACAAAAGGAATCTTATATTTCACCAGAGGGCGGCAGTAGACCTGTGGCTGCACTCTCATGACGTGAGCCCTATGTGATCTATCACCCCTGTGGTATATCTGTTTCTGGAAACGGTGCACGATCCAGCCTATCATGCTTTTCTAAATGTGAGCTACGAGTGACGTGTATGTGTCTGCCTCAGAACAACTGCCATGATTGGCGGAAAAGTCCCCTGTGCCCGTCCAATGAGTGAGGAAAAGCGGGTTGTACGATAATTTTAGAGATGTCCGATATTAGCATAAAAATGTAATATCGATATCGGATTTTTTTGCTTTAAAACCGATAAAATAAAAACCGACAAAGATATAATAATGGTTGCGTTACACTGAAATAGTGCCTATGCGCTCCTGAAGCGTTTACCGGTGCACATATCGGTATCGTCTGATATCGGTATCTGTAAATTGAGAGTTGGACAATATCGGCATATCGGATATCGGCAAAAAAGCCAGTATCGGATATCCCTCGATAATTTCCCTAAAATTACAATAGTTCCATGTCCCCGTCATGATAATCTTATGCTGCGTTCCAGCAGGGAAGTGAACCTGTGAAGAAGGAGGCAAAGCTATAAAACTCCACTGTATTATTCACAAACAGGTTCTGTGTGGCAAATATCTGAAATATGTTGACGTTATGGAACCTCTGACTTGTACCCAAGTAGCCTTGAGATGTCACAGAGCTGCTCTGCCCATTGACTGAAAGTGTAATTGACACGTAAATCTAATTTTTTCTCTGGAAATTTTAAAAATGCACAAGAATTATTCACAAAACCAGAGAAACAAGTAAAAGTGTGTTTGCTACGTGTGTTTCCTGGCTAACTGAGGTTTTGTACATATTTAGGACTTGAATTTGTGATTTAGAATGTCTGCGTGCGTGTGTGCCTGCGTGTGTGTGTGTGTGTGTGTGTAGCACAGATGTTCATTAATCCTCCAAGAACCAGATTGCCACTGTGCAACTTATCTTTGGGATAGTGCTGTAGGGATGTTACCACTATGTCATTGGATGAAGAGCTATATTGGTTACATAAGGAGAGGGCATGTGAGAGAGTCCGAACAATAATGCAATACAGTGCATCTTTTTTTAATAGTGCAGCGCTTCATAGCTTGTCAGTATGCATTTGAGTGTGAGGGGGCAATGTTCTGTAAGGCATTGCTATCCATTCGTAGAATATTTAATTCATACATGCACTCAACATAGACACACACTACGGTGAGTGAGTGGGAGATAGAGTTGTACATTGAATGATATTATAAAATTCATTTTATGCAACATGGGAACGTGAAAATCCATCAACCTGTCATGTCTTATTGCCGCCAGGAGAGTGTGTACATTTATGGTGCAATGTCACTGTTTCACCGATAGCGATACTGGTATCGGGAAGGGCCCCGATACGGCACTAAAACGCTGACATCGGTATCGGCGAATACCGACAAATAAGGGGCCGATGCCATTTACCGATACAAGTACAGCCCTTGTCTTTCTCTCGCCCGACGTTCACTGCTGTGATGACATATGTTCAGTGCATGCTGAGCCAGGCTATCCTATTGGCCAGGGGCGGACGCTCTTAACCAACCGCGGGGGAGCTTTCTCATGTTGAGGAAAAACAAACCAGCGTGCCACAGGACAGAAATTGGCGGCGGGATATTTCAACATAGAAAATCCAGTGAGTACAACAGCTACATGCAAGATTTGCATGTGCTGCATGCAAACGAATTCAAATGATCTGATTTTGTCGGGACAACTTCAAATTTGTTTGCTCTGATTGTTGATACTGTACATGTAAGTGTAAATTTTAGTCCTGCAGGCCCCCAATTGTTTCCATTAAGCAACTTGGTGTCTTGACTGACCAAACATATTCATACAACAGTTTTACCACAAATGAAGAACAACATGAATGAACAACAGACAAAGGGAACAGGAGATGGTAAATGAATGAACAAGCATGAATTAAGGTGCAGGTTGAGAATTTCCCTTTCTCTGTCCATACCTGTTGGTGTCCATCAATATTAATATGTTTTTTGGTAGAGGTCTGTTTTCTTTACCACTGCGCCCTTTAATTTCCATCACTGTGCCTGTGGCTGACAGTTATTAACTGGGATAAATTTGTCATATAATAAATGTTTAATGATGCATAAATCCAATGTTTTGTTTTAAATGTGAGTGTTGTTTTGGTGTTTGAATATCAGCAGCCTGCAGCACTCTGAATATTCCCCTTAGTGTGCCTCCTCTGAAAGCGCAATCAGTGCCCTTCTCCTGATCCTGTGATCGATGGTCACACTGTATGTGCCTGGGGCAGTGCAAGGGCAAGCGTACATTGATTTTCAGACACGTGGAGCAGCCTTTAAGATGGTCGCAGAGATTTCCTCTTGGAGAGGTAAGGCTGAGTGCAAGGGCAAGGGAGCCAAAACATGGAATTCAGCCAGTGCCATGATTGAAAATAAATAAATAAATAAATAAATAAATAAATAAATAAATAAATAAAAAAAAGTGTCAAATTCATCTATACATCAATTCGTTTTGCCTCTCTAATGATTGTTTGGGAATGGGAGCAGTGACGGTGTGAGATGTCAATTTAAAATTTCTGATCCTGTAATGGCTTTGAGTGGGGCAGACTTTGAAGCTGACCTTATAGCCATAAACCAAGATTTTACCTCAATAAGTGATCTTGGACAGCCCACAAATTGTGTGCCTTAGTCCAGATATGTAAAGAAGAACTGAGGTGTAACATAAGAAAGTAGTAGTAGAAAGTGGGACAGTAGAAAGTGGACAATGGCAACTTGGACAGAGGACAGAGGAAACTGCTTCTCAGCTATTCCCAAACTAAATAAATAAGTATAATGTCTATTTTTATTTCATATTTGTTGCCAAAGTAAACTACAAGACAATAATCTCAATCTGGCCCTCAAAAGCACTGAAAAATACTTTTATTTGCACAGCTCTCAGTTATTGAAAGTCAAAATTATATGACAAAAAAGTGTTGGCAACGAGGTCAGAGGAGTTCAGTGTGCGCTGGTTTGATACAAACAAAAACATGGCCAGCTGGCCAGTCTCGATTATCTTTGTGTTATACATAAAATAAACAAAATGAATATATCCTCTCAAATTACAATGTCTTGGTCTTAGTCTGTGAAGTTTAAACATACTCCAACGAAATTCTGTATTTGTGTCAGGAATGGGGCAGGTCAGACAGGTTTATTTCTTGTTTGAAGATAACAGAAAATTCCCTGGTAAGCAGCTGGTGCAGGCTGTTGCCATCGTGGGCGTAAACCCAGCGTTCACCCGTCCAGTCATAGCGCTTAGGACCACTGAAAACAGAGACAGAGAGACAGAGACATTGCACAGTGTTCAGGGATGGGCATGCTGAGGAGAACCGTGCAATCGTTCTTGAGGCAAGGGCAAAAGTTGGTAATCATTTAGAAAATTTGTGTAATTACTGTGTATTCCGATGTTATTGAAAGAGAGAGGTCAGTGACACATCATGTATGCTTTTTATCCAATAAAGGAACCCTGCTCCTATGTTTTCTACCACCATTAGGTCTAAAAATACAATATCAACCAGTCCAACAGATGATCCCAGAAAATGCTGGAGTTCGACAAAAGACAATGGCTGCTGCTGCTGCACTGCTCCACTGAAACTCTTCACTAGTCATACATGAAAACTAGTTGCCTATCTGCAATTTTTAATGATTTATTTTCATGCCCATAACACATGTAGTATGTTACCTACTTGCCAGTACCTTTGAGCAATAAAACAACTGAAAATAAAACATTAGCAGGCAGCACTAACTAAGCTGTATATGAAGTGCAAAAGTAAAACGCTTGACATTTCTGTATGAAAAAAAGTTAAGTGCACGTAACTAAAATAAAATGTATCTGCTCTTGCATGTTGTGATATACCACACCATCATGTGTTTTCGAGTTGGTACTGCACGGCGTAGAAGCTGGCCAGGAGCTGAATTGATTTAGAGGAATTGCTGAATCAATATCAAATTGAGAGGGGGGGTGATTTTGATGCATCGATAATTCAACATTTTTACCCACTCCTACTTTGCACCTACTGAGGTCAACATTTGTTTCATCAGCACATAGCAATCAGTTCTCATGTAGGCACTGGACATCTGCTGATACAGTTGAACCTCATCAACTTGTTCGTGTGCTTTACTATGTTTAGTACACATTATCACCTAATGAATGAAACACTACTCAAATTTTTACTGATATAAGTTTGATCCACACCAGAATCAACCGCAGTGTAGAAGACACAGGTGGCAAATGGGTGAAGTTATTATTTCCAACAACTTCAAAAAAATAAGAGTAGGCCTATATATAAGACACTATTTACGGAGCACAATTTGAGCACATTTACTTAGCACATTTTGAATCAATCTTTGTAGCTGGAACAAATAACTGCAAAAGAAATAGTCACCGATTCACTTTTGCTACCAGAAAGTCGATCTGTGGGATGCTCTGTGAGGCCATGGGAAAATATTGAAATCAAACCAGCAACTTTCGTTTTCTACGAGACTGTTGCGCTACCAAACTCAAGTCACTCTGTGAAAATTACAGGTGATGGGTTCTGAGGTTGTTCTGTGTTGTATTACCTGGTAGGAGAGGAAAGCCAGATCTGTTTGTTGGGGGTCTGTTTGTTGATGACATAAGTCCCATGACCACCACCCACCTGCACCGTCAACACGCCACTCTGTCAGACAAACACCAAACAATAGTTATTTTTCCTCCCAAAATTAGAATAGTCATTCATTGCACTGCTGTGTGTGGGTGTGTGTACTGTATGTGCTTGTGTGCGTGTTGCTATCCCCCCAGAAAATGTTACAGAACATCTGCTCCCAGTGGAGGGCTTCATTTACAGCAAATCATTTGCTTACTGATCCGCGTTCATAGCAGGAGACAAACTAGCCATGACAAGTTCATTTCCTGTTGTACTGTGGTACTGTGGTACCTGTTGTACTCTCGTTTATACATGTGGACAAAATTGTTCGTACCCCTATGTAAATGAAAGAAAAACCCACACCCCTGACGATTTGCGGCCGACTGATGGCAGCCATCAATCAGATTTTGCCATCGGTTAATTTGACTTTGAGACCCCTGCTCTTAAGTATTTCAACATCTTGAGATTTCATTGTATCCTACACAGATTCAAGACACCCTTTGCTGGATGCACCAATGCAGCCCCACGACATAACAGAGCCTCCTCCGTGTTTCAAAGTAGGGATAGAGTCCTTTTCTTTTTATACTCTATTTTTGCATCTGTGAGCAAAGGGCTGATGCGCCATGTCCAGAGCACATTTTCCCAAAAGCTTTGTGGCTTGTAAATACAATTTGATAAATTCCAGTCTCACTTCTTTATGATTTGTTCCCAACATTGCCTTTGTTTCCTGTGAAGGCCACTGTGGCTCAAACAACAACAGATGGTGCGACCCTTTACACTGATGTACCTTGACCTTGGAGTTCACTTTTAATTTCTTATATGATATTTTGCTTTCTTAATAAAAATAAGTTGCTAAAAAAGCATTAAACTCCTACACTTGGTATTGCTGTTTTATAGAGTACTGTTACGAAGTCTAAACAAATACAGCAGACTAAGGCCTATTGGCAAATCCAAAATGAATGGACTCACTGAAAAGGCAACGTCATAGTCTGCTGCTGAGAAAGTTGCATTTGTCAAGTCTTCAAAGTATTCTGCCAGTGCATCCAGTGTCTCCTCTGCCAGCTTTTCATAAGCCATCTCAGACAGCTCACTGTGGATGTACTGCAGTTAGACTCAAATGACATCATCTGCAGGTAAAGATACACTCAAACACAGGATGACACATTTCGAAGCAAATACTGAAAAGGTGAATTCAAGTTGAATATTTTTGTGTGGGTGATCAGTGCTTTGGACCCATCTTTTATCTCTTCCGACATCTTCCATCTTCAAAATCAGCTGACAAGTACAGTAGTGCACTGAGTACAAGTACACTGAGTACAGTCATTGAAATATCTAATTAAATTGAAGGATGCTGATGCAAAGCATCCATATCAACCAATTGTAATTTGACATGGTCCTCCTCCGTTTTACTGAAAGCAAAGGATAATGATTGATGTTGGTACCTTGTTGGTGTTACTGTCGGTTTATCATTTGCTGGCAGTGTCAAATGAAACCTTCTGAACGCATCACTGGCTACTGTGCTTGCTAAAAACTGAGAGGAAAAAATTATCAGTTTTTATATCACAGTGAAGATCCGTTGAGTGTTCTTGAAGATTTATTCCACATTCTACATTCTGAAGATCTCTTACACAGAATGGTGTCAGTTACATTTTATTACATTGCAGCCCCCTTCCGTTCATTTTGACAAAATAATACACTCACGTACCACAACCCCAGATGAGACGGTGGAGATGAAAGTCAATCACCCATGTCACCAAAATTATGAAACATGTTCATTTACCTTCCCCATTTATTACTGTTATGAAAAGAAAATCAGCAAGCAAATGTAACAGGAAATCATTGAGTAAATGTTTCTTGCTTTACTGATCACTAACCCTGCCCACTTCTACCACCTACTGTGCACGATGCGGATGTGTGACGGCAACATGTGCAATATTCAATACATTGTTGTGGGAGACCAGTGAAATTCCGTTAGTGACCACAAAAGTGGTAAGAGGGCAAATCTGTGACGCATATAATCGTTTGGTTTCAAGAACATACAGTATATACACATATATTACCAAAAAGATACCGGCCCAAAAGAAAGGGAAGGCGCGCCGGTGATGCAATGGCAAAGACATAATGACATAATATTCGGAAATACTTACAGCATTGCTTCTCTGCCTTGTGGACTGTTCCACCCTGGACTGTCTCGTCCCACACAGTCGGGATATGTTCCTCCACTGAAAGAACACAAGCGGTTAAACAGTGCGATATCGCAGCGTGACAAGGGCGTTACAAAACACGAGCTAACTGTCACTTGCTCGTTGTGTATCAGGTGGGTACCTGTCGAGACACAGCCCGTATCCTGACAGGAGTTTTCACAAAGTGATACATCTGTAGATAACTACTAAGACTTCACTGCTCAATGAAGTGACAGCACGGGCGCTTGTTTTGGTTTCCTATTTGATCGTCAACTCGCGTCCTCGTTCTTCTTCTGTTACAAGGAAACCTAGTGCGGTGCAATTAGCGCCCCCAATGGTACCAGGAGGTATAGCAGTAGGAGTGCCTACTCCCCGCTCAGTCGCGGCATCGCGGCAGAAATCGTTCCTTCCACTGCTGGTTTCTTTCATAATTACTGGGATAGATGTTATGCTTGAGGCACAATAGACATCTTGCCTGCCGTCATGTTTGAAACACATGACCAGAGGAATTGATGTTAACCACACTGACAAAATATCATCACAGTCTTCAACAGATAATTGCTTCAAAGCTTCAAGTCTCCTTTAATTTTTTTGTGTTCTGGCCTTGTATGAGGAGAAACATCTCAGCTCCACTCTGGTTATGATATTTACGTGGTAAATGTATTGTCACGATATTCATTGTTTTTACTCAAAATAGCCTTCACTGTATGAATTGTTTTGTCTGTCTGTCTGTCTGAGGGGGATCCCGTCATTGGACTTAACAGCATTGACCATCACAAAAATTAAAGGGACGCTAACGCAGTTTATCGTTGCATTTTATTCACGACCATTCTTAGGGCCCCCGCCAGATTCAGGCCCCCAAGCAATTACCCACATTGCCTCTATTGACCCAAAGGCCCATGTCTAGGCATATCAGTGGAAAGTCTAGTGGAAGGGCTAAATGTGGCAGGAGAGCATGCACCAGCAAAAGCGATGACCATGTGCTTCAGTGAATCATCAAACAAAGAAGATTCAAGAATCTGGCGGAGATCAGAGAGAGTGGGTAGAGGTGGGAGTCACAGCTTCAGAAACCAGCACATTCAGAAGCATCCGGAGGAAATGAGGGGCACCAGACCCAAAAACAGAGACCTGACACCATCATGCAGCAGGGAAGTCTGGGCTACCTTAAGTCCCAGGCAATGCCACAGGCTGGTTGCCACAATGCTACAGCACAACGAGGCAGTGAATAGGGCAAAGGGATTCGTAACTAAGTATTGAAGATCGGCACATTGTTTTGAGATATCATGTTTGATCCTAATTTCTTTAATTTTTTTAACGTTAATATTGATCTCTTCACAGTACTCTAATTCCTGTTTTCATGGGTTTCATGAGCCGGAAGCCCAAATTATGTAAAAATGAACAAATGGGTGATTGAAATTGTTCAGATTGTGAGCCCTGAATCTATAACCTATGAGAGTTTTACTTTATAAATGGAATTAAGGAAATAAATAAGCTTTTCAGATTTTTTGGAGAGGGTCTGTACGTGCCTCTGCTTTGCAGGTTAGCGTACACTGGCAACAATGGACACTCTGGATGGGTAGTATCACTGTTCTACCACTAGATGCTGTGGGTATGCAGGGCAAGAGTTGAGTTAAAATATACCGGTACACACGTTTCTACGCAAAGGCATGAAATGGTAAAATCACGTACTTTGCATGGGAGAGTGCGTTAACACTACATATGCCCATTGATGTGCGTACGCACGGTTGAAAAATAAGGCACATACAAAAGGTTATATTTTCAAATTTACGTATACAATTTAGAATGTGTCTAAATACCAACAAATCTGTATTTACAATACGTGTGTGGTCAGGTCGTACGCATACAAGTACGCAATTAATGATGATAAATGTCACCTGTTCGTAACTGCCTACCTCCTGCATATTTGGGGTCATTTGCATTCACATATGCCCTAAAATGACCATATAAGGGGGCAACAATCTCTGTAATAATGCATCAGTGGTAGAGACCACCAGCTGGATGCACACATAACAATTTATTGTGGTTCCCACATATTTACTTAAGCAGCGACACAGTTCAGACCATGTCTATGTCTCCTCCACTGAAAGGACATGAGTGGTTAAACAGTGCGATATTGGAGCGTGGCGAGGGCGTTACAAAACATGAGCTAACTGTCACTTGCACGTCAATAAAATCGCTTTGTGTTTGCGTGCCTCTGTTTTGTAGGTTAGTGTATACTGGGATCATTGGACACTCTGGATGGGTTCTATTTGTAGTATCACCTTTCTACCACTACATGCTGTGTGTATGGAGGGGTAGAGTTGTGCTTCAATTTATGAACTTTTCCACGCACAAGTATGAATTCGTAAATCATTTTCTTTATATAGGAAAGTGCGTACACACTACGTACGGACATGTATGTGTGTATGCACAGTTGATAAATGAGGCCCCTGGTGAAGCACTGCTCTGTCTGATGCCACAGGAACCGGCTGCAACTTAACACCATGAAAACCAAGGAAATGGTTATGGACTTTGGGAAGTCAGGGCAGGAATGGGGTCTGGCTCTGATAGAGGAACGAAGTTGGACATTGTGTATCTTCAGACTGTGGCTGGACAACGTCTGCAGGAAATTCCTGTGGATGCTGGACCAGTCCGTGGTGTCCGGCGTTCAGCTCTACATGATGATGTGCTGGGGGGCATTACAAAGAGGGACTCATCAAGGCTGGACAAACTGATCAGGCAGGTTGGCTCTGTGGTCGGCATGAGACTGGAGTCACTGGTGTCAGTGGCACAGAAGAGGACCCTGAGCAAACTGCTGGCCATCATGGACAAAGCTAGTGATCCTATGCGAACCATCAGCAGCAGCCAGAGACGCCTGTTCAGCGATCAGCTGATATGACCAACAGATTTAAGAATGCTTTTGTTCCAATGGCCATGAAACAATTCCTCATCTTGGGTGAGGGGGGGTGGTCGCGGAAAGAAAAGTGATGGACGTAACGCTACACTACAAGATAATGCATGTTTGTAAATTGACTGTGCCTTACAAATCACGCTTCACCTTGCATTACAGGGGTCCCTCGTTTATCGTGCGAGTTACCTTTTAAAATGCCCCCCAACATACGAAATCCCTCTCTGTCTTTTGGGTGCAACCACAGTTGCCTTTGTTGGTGAGGAACGTTTTGATGACTTTGAGGGTTTGCACACATACAGCACTTCAGTCACACTGCCAGCGATCCAAGACAGAGGTGAATATGGCAAGCTGAACACATTCTGGTCAACAGTTTCTTAACCAATCAGGACGCAGAAGACAATGTGCTTTAATTAAAAAAAAAAAAAAAGCATACAAAACAGGAGGTTTACTTTGCCAGCCTGTTAGTTTTGCTGCACTTAGTGCCATAAATTGGCTGTGCGTAGTGACCAAAGTGCTGTCTTTTTTTCCTTCTTTTCAATCACTGTCATGCAATCTACCCATACTACCTTTTGCATGGACTGGTAGATCGCGATTGAAGTAATGGACGCCCCTGCCATAGACCTTGAGTGTCTACGTGTTGACCTCTATCTGCTCCATCTTGGAAAGCTACTTGAGATCACTTCTTTCACGATTTGGTGTTATACAAACTAAATTAACTTGACTTGACGCCTCTCAACAAATGACTTAAACAGTACACTGATGTATACTGAATGAATTGATACATCAAAGGCAAGATGGCGGCGCGTATAGATGCAGTGGCCGGGCGCTCTTCCTTCTGGTTTATTTTGTTAATATCTTAATGATGTACGTTATTTTTACACTCACCACTCCCACATTCTGCTGAGTCTACAACATTTATAGCCGGCACAAACTTTTTAATAACATCTCCGCAGCGTGAGAAGTGTTTCTCCACTCCCACGATTTACCAGCAGACATAGCAAGGAGTCCCGCCTCCGTGTGGATCACAGGTGTCCCAAGGCCCGGGGCATCATTTCATGTGGCCTGCTGTTGAGCGACTGTTTCAGTATACCACGTGCATTGTTATTCAGTATTCAGGGTGCACTGACTCAAAAACTACATCTCCAAAAATGGGCGTGGATCATATTACTAGTATAGTGACTGCAGCTGTGCCCTGACCAGATACACACTTTTTAAAATGTCAGTTTATCAAGAGGGGAAGAATAGATCCAGGTTGTTGACTCGTTGATTGGTTGTTAACTGATTAATTGGGTTTCTTTTCCTGGTAAAATACAAGGATTTGTGATAAAATAATACCAAAGCCCTGACATATTTTTCAAATCTATTCAAATGGGATATTTGCACGTTGAATAAATAAGAAATTGTTAATATTACAGATTTCTAAATGAGTTGTGACATTTAATATTAGATTACATCTTTACCTTCTTAATGGCAATTGACATCTGGCCCCTTGGGGGCCATGGCCACGCTGATGTAGCCCTTGGTGAGAATGAGTTTGACACCCCTGCCGTGGATCGTCATCCCCACGGGCAGATGACGGAGACTGCATAGGCTGCAGGGTCGACGCACAGGTGAGGCTACAAACGCACAAGGCTGCAGGGGCTACGCCAGCGCTAGCGAGGCTAAGGCGGCAGCCCTCTAAACCACTGGGCATTGGCTCGCTCAGTCAGTAAGGGACCTTGAAAGGGGACTAGAGGGTGGCCGGAACAAGTACCAGTTTGACACAAGGGACTGAAGGTTGGACTGGTGGCTGGAGGGACTGCATTTTTTTCTCCTGAGAGGTGCCCTTGTGCAAAGTACAGTATCTTACCCCCAACCAGCTCAGGGGTGCTCTCAGAATGTGCAGCCCCCTCACTCTTGGGACCCTCCCTTACTGCATGACATGGTGTGCATACTTCCATGTGTGTATTTGAAAGAATGAAAACTATGTCATTTCTCCTTTAGGGGATTGATAAAGTGCTTCTTCTCTCATTCTCTCCTCTTGTCTTTGGTCCTTTGATGCAGATACTCAGTACATGATTTGCACACCAAGTGTGGCGCCCAAGCTTTAATGTGGTTTCCAAGTTTGATACCAAAACAAGCATGGTAAGCATGCTTTATGAAATTTGCGACTAGATCCCTGTTAGGAACAATGGTGTATCCACTGCAGATGTAGCAGAATACATCAGGCTTATTTTTTGCAAGACCCCCTAATCGAAGCCATCTCATTCACATGAAATATGGAAAAAACAAAAAAACTAACAAAAAAACAATTAGTCATAAGTTGGCATATGCAAAATCTTCAGAATTCGTTAATTGCATGAAATATAAAAGAATTTTGCATCATATGATGTGAAAATACCTTTGCATGTAAACAAAAACACCAAAAAAACAAATAAGCACCTTAGTTCAAAAATATCACCTGATTGGGTAAAACCAATGTCATTTTTGGATTCAGCACATCAAAATGATCTTGGGTCAGCTCACAAAAAACTTAAGACATAAATTTGTTGTTGACCAGTGTTATGTAGTGGAATGTGATGTGAGCAAAGCAACAGAAATAGTCAATCAGTGTTGGCTCCTGACTAGAGTAGACTAGGTTGTTTCACAGAAGTGTGATTGACTTGGAGTTCTATTGTGTTTACCATGTGTTTATTTTTTTGAACAGTATGTATATATGTACGCTCGTGTGTGTGTGCAGGTATGTGTATACAGGGTATATACACATACATGCATATATGTGAACACACACACACACACACACACATACACACAAACGTACATACATACACACACACATACATGCACACACACATGCAAGCACACACGCACGCACACGCACACACACAGTCTTGTTCTGCTATAGCGGAGACATGCAGTCTATGATTGATGGTCCGGTCACAGTGTCTGGAGGTCCTAAGAGGAGTTCTTGATACATGTTCCCTGAGTCTCTGACAAGTTCACCTTGGACCTGAGGAGGGAAGAGGCAGCCCATTCAGTTTCAACTGGATTGCAGTGGTGAGGAATTGCGATTTCGTCATAGCCTCATTTTCTGCAGTCATGGTTTAAATCACTTTTTCAAAATGGCACAAATGTGATAACATCACTTGCATTTACCTGTTATGTGTCATGTGACTCTTGACAAGATGACCTGCAGCAAGAGCAGCCATGAGTGACAACTCTCCAGCCAGCACAGTGGCACATACCACCCTGGCAAGTTGCCGAGCATTTTCCCCAGGACAACTTTGACAGGCTCCAAGCACACCGAGCATCTGGCCACACACAATGCAAGACAACATCAGCTCATTTCATTGTTATACATAGAAGCGTGATCCAATCATTGTTGAGGTATCCTCTTCTTGTCGATGTGGTTCTGTTAGAGTCGATCACATTTTGGATCATGTCATTACCATTGGTACTGTGATGAATATGTCTATTTGAGCACTGGCAACAAATCCATGTAAGTCTATCTTAAGTGTTTCCCGCGGGTTCCCAAATATTTGCATTTCTTATGACCCACCGGGTGTAAATCTGTTCTTGGAAAGTGCTTTAACGTGTTTCTATGTATCCATTTCAATAATCCACTTGTGTGTACCTCAAGACAGGCTTGTTGTGCTGGTAGGTTAGTGCCTCCCCCAACAGTGCCAAGCTCTATTGAAGGCATGGTGCAGCTGATGTAAAGATCATCCCCTGTTGGCCCTGACACCTCCATCAGGGTGATACAATTACTGCTTCCCACAGACTGGGCTGGATCCTGGAAGTAAATGCACAGTAAAAATGTTGATGATTGTTGTAGAATCTGAAGCAAATGTCAAGGCTTCCATGACTTTGAAGAGTTGTCAAACAATACAGTAGTAACAATTACACTTATAACAATTTATACTGTCCACTACATCAATCTGAGTGTCAAAGTGGAGGTGCACACTGCAGCAGAGGGAACACATGCAGACACCTACAGAATGTGGTGTGGAAAAAAATGAATGACTACGCCTCACTTTGCCACTTGCTGTCAGAACACATCTTTACCTGTCCACAGGCTATGTAAATAGCAGCCACAAGGTTTGCTGAATGTGCGTTAAATCCTCCGATGCTGCCAGCCATGGCCGACCCCACGAGATTCTTATTGATATTCACCTCCACCAGAGCAGCAGTAGTGGTCTTCAAAACCTGCACAACAGCATGAGCATTTTAACACGGGAATTGACATGCTGGCTTAAATATTACAGTGTTACGGGCATGTGAACATTGACATGACAGATGCTAATATTCTTATATGCTTACATACTCTTTGCGGCAGTGCTGTTTGAATCTTCTTTTCTTAAATATATATTTTTACAAATATTACTAGAAATAGATGCCCTTCCCTTACTTTCCCCAGACTTAACAGTTATCAAAATTGTGTTGGTGCGAACTAGTACTTCTTAGCAGCTGATAGCTTAGTTACAACTATATGTTACGAAACCTTTTCAGGGAAACATAAATACTTGCTAATATTTATTTAGCAACATAAATATTGCTAAAACTACATAGCAATATATACCCCGCCTTACTAAAAGACTTTGTTAAGGGAGTTTTTGTGTTTTTTTTCAGTGGTTCTGTGGTTGTTTAAGTGAGTTTATCAGGAATATGTGGCGAGTAGGGAAATTACAATCAAAAGAAAATGAGCAAAAAAAACACACACCCATCTCATAAGGAGTACTACAGCAGGACAAATGTCTACCACAACAATGGAGCCTTGCAGCACACCTTAGTACAAGCAACGGCATGACTCATGTTCAGTATGCAACGGCATGACTTATGTTCAGTATGTTCCGTGTGAACAAAATGGTTCCTGCCTGTGGCACTAGCATGATGTTTTCATCTTTTCTTGATCATGGAATGTGATTTATGACAATTCACTGTAAATATGGTATGTTTCTGCGATAGGCTATAGCAGTAAGCCACAGGTGGAGATTTAATCCACACTGATCAAAGTGAGCAAATAGGACTCGAGCCAACAAAACCCCACCTCTTACCTCTCGAACAACTTTAGCTGGGATGGTGGCCTCGCTAACAACAGACTTGCCCCTCCCTTCAATCCAGTTGATGGCGGCCGGTTTCTTGTCAGTGCAAAAGTTTCCACTGACAGCAACAACTTGCAAATGCGGGAAGTGCTGCTGCAGTCTACATAAAGCCTGTTCTGTGCCCTGGAAGGAGAACAATGAGGTGTCGTTTTTAAACTAGCTTCAAATCAGCCATCACATAATCCAGCATTTGTTATGATTTTTAAATGCACATGACAATTGTATTTACAATACACATAAAGATTGAAAAATAAATTACGGTACCTTTGAGATCATGTTCATTCCCATGGCATCTCCAGTCTTAGAATGAAAGCGTATGTAAAGATTTCGACCAGCTAGGCAGACTAGCAGCCTCTGAAGTCGCGCAAACCTAGAAACAACAATCACAGACTTGACTCAATCTGACAGACCGATCACAAAAGAGGATTTAGCGCAGAGCGCAGAGACATGTGTTTATACATACAGTATATAAAACAATAAATAAAGGGTAGCTGTGCAAAAAGGGTTGGGTTGGTTTAAAGTGCAAATTCAAGGAAATCGCCAATAGTATTGTACCAATTGGTAATTTTTGGTCACATAAATGTATTCTCACTCTTCTGTGCAATGCTTAAGTTTTGAACATTCATCACATCAGTTTGTGTGACAACGCTGCGTTAAGTATACTATAGTATAGTCTACAGTATATTATAGTTTACAATGAACTTTGCTCCTTGGGGGCAGGCAAAAACAATTTTTTTGACGAGGAGCTGCCTTTTAAACATCAAACATGACCGCGACGATATCAACACAGTTTGACAATGGGGATATCGCGAAATTGCAAATATCATAACATCCCTAATTCTAAACAGGTAAAATACTCCTATCTCTGTTGTAGGCTTCATGCTTTACCTGCTGGTTTTGTCAAAAGCTTCTTTGATGTCCTGGAAACCATCTGTGCTCTCTAGCCATGACTTCACCTCTGCAGCCTCACACGCTGAGGGCAGTCGCACAACTGGTCCTCGTGTCATACTGTCAGCAAGGATCCGACTACTTGCACCACCTCCCATCTTGAAGGGAAGACATAACAGTGAATTACGCTCAAGTACTCCATAGAATTGAACAGTTACTTGCAACAAGGGCTCCAGATCTTATTTAATGCAGCTCCTCAGAAGTTTTATCCCTCCTGGCCAATGTTCTATTACTTTCATCTGCATTCCCCCTTACCGGCCACCGAAAAGAGTTTTTTGTTTGACTACAACCACAACATCCCCACAAATTATTGGTCAACACGAACAACAGAGCCAAGCACTAGCATAACAGAACTAAAATTTTCAGCAAAATTCAACCGAATAGAATAAATTCAAATAAAAAAAACAACTCTCGAGATCCAAAGCTTTATTGTCAGTATAGAAACAGGTTTACCTGCACAGTGAAATTTTCACTTTGCCACCCTGCACCGGCTGCCACGCGCAAAGTAGTACTGATGAATAAATAAATAAATTCTGTGAAATCTACGGAGGAAAACTCTCCAGCTCAGTACAGAGCAAGGGAGAAGCTGCTTCATACACACAAGTCAACCTGCATGATCACACCAATACCCTTTGAAGCCATTTCATATGTGCGGCGGGTACAGTATATGTGTTTGGGTACATGCATGTGTGTGACTTTGTGTGCATATTAGCATCTGTAGCCTCTTAATCTCCACAGAACACCGATTGCATCGGGCAGCTCTAATCCTAAAGCGTCTGCCTGAACTTTTCAATGGCCCACAAGAGATGACTGCTCACGTTCCTGTGTGTAGCAGCGATCCACCAACCCCCACTGGGCACATCAGTGATTTTCATTGTTGGCCCCCTTGATATTGAAGTTGAATAACAGTCCCTGCATGTCTGCCATTCTAATCAAAATTTCATCCGGCTGCAGTTTTCCTAACTCTTACTCACCGCAATGGCTCGACAACCTCGGTTAGTGCTTGCAACCAAACAGCCTTCTGTGGTAGCCATGGGAACCTGGAACTGCCTCCCATCTAGATGCAATGGCCCAGCTACACCCACTGGTACTGGCATGTACCCTATCACATTCTCACAGCAGGCGCCCATCACCTTGAAAACAGCATCAAAAATTAGAAGAATTGCTCCGATTGCATGACAGGAGAGCTGGATATTGTGTGTCTTTTCACCTTGGAGTAGTCATAGCCAGTGTAGGGCAGACAACTTAGAGCGGATGGAGAGTTAAGTTTTGCAGATATTATTTGTCTTCGAATGGCTACACCCCTCACTGGAGTCTCTACCATCCATTCCAATTTATGGGCAGGGATGTGTTTGGAATCAACCAGCTGCACCACTTCAGCGTCACTCAGGAAACGAGCACCAAGCTACAAAAGCAACAGAATTTGTTCTTCAAATTAAAAGTGTAATTTTCTGCTCAACAATTGAAAACAGTTGTCAAGGATGTAATGTGCAAATGGACAATGTCAATCTATTTTTGGACGATCCATATTTTGCAGATATAGAATGCTATGGAAGAAGCACAATACATGATTTGTGTTATTGTGTCTCAATATGTGAGTTGTACAGACAATTGTTGGTAAAAAGGATGAGCAGAGAGCATTAGCATAAGTATACAGTTGGTGGAATCACTGGACACGTCTTGTCTAAAAATGTCATGCTCTAATTGGTTTAACCCGAAAGAGACAGCACAGTCACTAAGCTCATAACAGCTCAGTGAAATCACTTAGCTGCAAAGCCATTTGCTGAGTATGGATCCACCAGTGAAGAAGTTGAGATTCAAATGAGATATCAGTAATGAATGTGTGTGTTCCTGTGTTACCTCAGCATTATTAAGAATGGCCAAGCAGTCATCTAGTCCACGTGTTGATGTTGTTGGGGTTGGCTCGGTAGACTGAAGCTCAAGCCCTTCACTCTCATTCCCACCAACAAACATAATTTTTGACTGATTATCTGAAGGTTGGGCAAGTTGGGGGCGAATGACTTCATCTAGTAACAAGAAAAATAGCAAAAATCATCAGGTGGCGTCCTTTCCACGGTTGCAATTTCAGTTTTTCAGTTACACCACAGCCATTTTTTTTTCATTTGGTTATTGTCTTTGTTAGTGATCTGGATACTGATTTGAATCTTGCATTGGCCATCTGGGCAAAAATGCTTTTTATTACGTCTTGTTATGTACATATGTTCCAACTATATTCATTATATTTACTACTGACTTCAAATGACACATCAAATTTGTGGAATACCTCTGTCTGCAGGGTACCCTATCCTAGATTTGTCATCAATTTTTTTATGTGATCCATAAATCTGATAACTGGGAGATCCTGGATCATTGTAAATATCTGATCTGGTGCACCACAAAATTCGAAATTGACCTGCACTCAACATCAGAAGTAATCCTACTTTGTTTTTCTGCGGTTGCGTGGCATTTTTCCGTTATTTAGTCTTCATCTTGTGTTTTTGCTTTGTCACTGCCGATGTTATTGCAGGGTTTGCAAGTCATGCATAGGTGCAAAACTGCAATATATTTTTTGACAAAGGCAGTTACAAGCTTAAGGGACACTGCAGAGTTGGGGAGAAGTGTATTTATTTGATTTCTCATCCTCCAATATCTGCTTTCTGATATACATGTTCACTACATTAACTCATAACTCCAGAAATCTGAGAATGACGATAGAGTGCATGTAAATGGGCCCCAAACTGGCTCGATATTTTTCATCTTGGAAATGAAGCATGTGATATGAAAAAAAAAGACTTTTTTCACAAACATTTATAAAATTCAAATTAGATTTTTTTATGAGAAAAAAAAAAAATTTAATTGAGATGTAAATCACAATTATTTGTTGAATTGGCTGCTACAGTATTACTGTATCTTACCTGTGTCATCTTTCATTGATACACCTTGAACAGCTGTGTTGTGTGTGGGAACAGGACTTGGGGTAGGAGTTTGAGTTGCTGAG
>OMPJ01040581.1:23601-61437 GCA_900312935.1 Carapus acus
TGAAAAAAAAAAAGACTTTTTTCACAAACATTTATAAAATTCAAAATTGATTTTTTTATGAGAAAAAAATTTAATTGTCACATGCAATGTGATTTCTGACCGATACATGAGATGTAAATCACAATTATTTGTTGAATTGGCTGCTACAGTATTGCTGTATCTTACCTGTGTCATCTTTCATTGATACACCTTGAACAGCTGTGTTGTGTGTGGGAACAGGACTTGGGGTAGGAGTTTGAGTTGCTGAGGGCTCCATCCTGCAGCAGGTCTCAGCATGCTTCTGAGGGGCCAGTGTGGAGGAAGACATACCGATTGGAATCTTGAGTGACAACGTGGACTCCATCTCAACTTTCTCGAAGAAGATGTATTTTATGGTCAGCAATAGGGCCAAGACTAGACAGATGACTTGCTCTATGTCCATGGTTATCATCCTACAGCGAAAGAAAACAAAACAAAACACAATTTTCTTTCAATTTGGCGCCTGTGCAGCGACACACCTGATGACTTTTTGCGGCATACTGGTTGGGAAACACTGGGTTTCACCACAGACAGGATGCCAATCCATCAAATCCCACATGGGAACTGACAACTGCTCACACTCACATCACGGTCCCCTTTGAAAACCCACGCATGCATGCACACTCCACACCAAGTCAGAATTGGAACTCCACGGTGTAGCTGACTGTTCCATGTGTAGTGTCTGATTTGTATAACTTGCAGTCTGACTGCTAATTCACAGGGTCACTGGTGGAATTGCAAAACATTTCCAGAGAAATCTTGATAAAAATCACACCACTGTAGCTTGGAATGCCGACAATAGAAAAAGCCAACGTCAGGGAAAGCATCCATTGTTTTGATGTGGCTTTATTGGGATTGTTTCAAATGGTGTAGGATGAGGAATGAGCCAAAAGGATAAAAATGTGAAATTCTACCAATATTATAAATTGCATCACCACATTAACTCTACCCTGTGACTAAAGAGGACCTTCTGATGTCACTTTTGTGGGGTCAATTCACATTTGTGGGAGGACTTACAAAAGCAATATTGGAAGAAAAAATCTGTTAGAAGTTGGTATTGGTATGTTGTGGAAAGATTTGTGCAGAGCAAAAATTGGAATTGTAAAATTGACTGCCTGTCACCGTCAATACAAACACCAGAAAGAAAAATTCTGACCTGGACATGTAAAATTGCCACAGTGGTTGCTCTGGCTCAATTCTCCTGGGTGAATTGTGGTCCAGCTCCATGCCAACATGCATTATGCCCACGGTAGCATTCATTGACAAAGGCTCAGCAATCCAACGGCTGTGTGCGTGAACCATTACTAGGCCCAGAGACTAGACATGGAGAAGAGGAGAGAAGACACATACTCACTCTCAGTACAAACCCTGTATCTGAATAAAAAGGGAATCATTAGGTTTTCGACGAAAACGGTGTCTACCATGATCATTTTGACTCGTTGGGTCACAGGGTTTGGTTTGTTGTCTTCCTCTTCCTCAATTACTCTGGAGAAGTGGTTCAATTGCCAGATAGGATGTCCCTCTTGACTCTCTCTGGACAGCTAAACTCAACAAACACACACAGACGTACACACACACACACACACACGCATACACACACACATTTTATGGACACCTGCAAGTGGTGTGGCTCCAACTTCTGTACAAAAATATTTCACATATACTATCTATATATGTATCTAGAGTATGTATCTATCTGTCTGTCTGTCTGTGTGTCTGTCACTGTTGCCACTATCATTAATACATCTGTTACAAATAACAGCATTGGCAGCTCTATTAGGGTTAATAACAGCAGTACAGTAAGTGATAGTAGTAATGCTACATCTAATTGGAAAGTTACTGCTGGTAGAAAGATTGAGATGAACAAATTCTGTTTTAAAAGTGTTTTGAAGAATTCTGTTGGACAAAAGGAAATCGGAGGGATTATTTTGATGCAACTTCTGCGATTTGTTTGACACTAGGACGGCTTTAGCCAAAAGTAAAAATTCTTGAAAAGTATACAAAATCGAAAATCATAGTACAGTATAGAAAATCATATACTACATTGGATATTTGAGCATGCAAGCATGTTGATGTCACAACCTTACCTCAAGGACCAGTGAGACACAAGCAGGGAAGAATGTCATGAAGACAAAATAATTGGCCAAGATGGACATGCAGCCAAATCCACACATTATTTCCAACTGCCGCACACCTAAATCACACAGAGAACATACCGTGACTCAGATGATCAGGTGAATACCTCTCTCCAAGATCAGCATTATCTTAACGTTTCTCACAATGCACATGGATAACAAGAAACGCTTAGCGGTTCATGAAAAAAAATTGAGAAACGTGATCCAGAGGTGGGACTACTTCATGATTGTGAATGGTACAAATACTTGTACACAAGAATGCCACATGTCATCTTTGAGTGTTGTCTTAAGCTGAAGAAACACAAATTGAGTTCTTGCCAGAGTTGTTCACATTTGTTAAAAAGTCGGCACCAATCTCTTCTAATCCGGGGACAATCCACATGGTGCATCAGCACAGAAATCCATTTTTGTGAATACACAAGTATCTGCTCCGATATTAGTTGTATTCACTGAAACATGTTGACATTTTTCAACCAATACTGGAGGCAGTAACATAGCAAGAACTGCTTCTCTAATCCAACAGTAGGCATGTACTGTACTTACAACAGCAAATGAAAAGATGATGGTGGGATAAACAATGTGACATCATACACAAAGAGGGGGTGGTAGAAATATCAAAACAACTATTCATACAAACTTCTCTTGATGTTCTTCTCGTCTAAATGGTGGTTGGCATACAATAACCATGCATTACTGCCACCAACCAAATTGTACCGGATATTCACAGACAATGAATGGTAATGCTAATGTTGCAACATTCAAGCACCTGAGTCTCTGAAACATGTAATACTCAATTAACAGAAAGCGTTACATCATTTTGAAATCATTACACAGTATTTGTTTACTTGAAATCTAATTTCCGATGCAGATCTTTTCAATTGCGTAAAACTGCAATTTTAGTACGGTAATTAAGAGGTTACTGCACCTGACATGGTCCCGACTCCAATGACTAAACACTCCACAATGGCATCCAGGGTGAAAGTGGGTCCAAGGATGGCCATGCCGCGAGCAATATTCTTCCTAACCTCTTCCTGATGAGTGGAAAATACATATCAACATGATATAAGATGTAATGCTCCAAAGTGGCTGTTACAATATGTCTACGTACCTGAGAGACAGAGCTTAACGCAAATTTGGCAAGAGCACATGCTTTGGACAGGTCAATGAGTAGCAGAAAGAAGGGCAACGCCTCACTGCAACACACAAAGAGAATCAAATACAGCACATGCATTTTAACAGCTGGAGCTGCGGATCAAATTTTTGGGTTCCTGATTTTGTACTTACTTCAGTCCCGTGAGTTCTTTATCAAGAAAGTGTATAACCACCGTACTGAACACAAAACTAGAGAATATGGTGAAAAGACCAGCAATACCTGCAAATATCCACAAGAGTAGATTTCAATAGGGGTTATCTGCTTGACTCATCCTCTCTAGTTTGATCATGATTCATAGACAGAAGTGTTACAACATTGTAAGAATGTACTGATGTATCACCTAGTATATACTTTGATCCCAGCTGTCTCAGATTTTGGAATTGGAAGTAAATGTAGACAATGGCAATGCAGCGCGTGATGGTCAAGATGATGATATCACTACTTAGAATTTGCTGTTAACAGAAAGAGAGTGATTGTGTTACAACCAATGTGGTACATTTTTATTACCATTCACATTTGCATGTACAGATTACGACTTAGGCACACAGTAATTATGAGGCCTTATATTTTTACTGGTGCAAAAAAAAAAAAAAAAGACTCCTCAATCACTTACCTCCTCCATTTTGGGACAGTCAAAGTTCCAGCCACATATCTGATCATTTCCGGTAAACATGTTCATGGACATCATACAAATGGTGAGCGTCACAGTGCCAACGATCACCTCCCAAGGGTGCGAGGCCACCAATAGGCCATGCATACAGAACAGACGGGTCAGCATGATGGCACAGCTGTGAGGCTGAAGGAATCAAAGCAAACAAAAGATATCACAGCTATCAGCTGTAGTCACTGAATTGGAATCACATTGCAAGTATCATAGTAACTGTGTTCACAAACACCACAGGAAACCCTTTTCCTCACGTTTCAATTTAACAGACTGCTCTCATGACCTAATCTATTCTTTTCTCTTGCCACATCTCAATTGAAAGCATATGCACGTATATCCCTGATCTGGTTAGTACTCATCATCTTACAACATTGCAGAAAGATTACAGTTCAGGAAACTGTGACATGGACAAATATTAATCATAAACTGTCAACAGAGATATTCTATGACCGAATAAACAACAGTTGTTTAAGAGCAACATGCATAAATATCACAGGCTTATGACACAATATCAAATAATGTTTTTCAATGATGTGGAAATGCAAGCGAGTCATGATATGTATGGAGAAATAAATTGAGGGATTTGGAAAATATATCAACTAGGTCAGCCAAAACAAAAGACCGACCCACTTTAACATCACACTTTAACACATTAAACGTGACTAGAAAAAGAAAATAAACTGTCGATTTGAAATAACTGAAATTTCCATTGCATCATAAACTACATCAGCAAATAGCAACAAAGCTATGTGACGGACTTTTACTCTGAGACGACCCAATAAAGGTTGAAGAGATTTAACAAAGAGAATCAAAGTTATTCTTAATTTAGTAGTGTTGCGTGTGATCGCAAAAAAAATAACAATATATAATAAAAAAATAAATTCACTCACGGAGAGGGTGAGATGTTGCGGTGGCAGCCTTCAAGAGGAGTTGGCTGACACCGGTCTCACCACATCGCTTCATCATATCACTAAACCGGCCTCATGGAACCATGACGCACTTGACCATCACGCCACAGCTAAACCAATCAGATTATTCGTCTGCTGCACGAGCGCAAGGCCGCGCCCACTTTGCTAGGCGACAGGGGCAATGGGGTGTGTCCTCAGCGAACACGCGAAATCTCGCCACCTCTGTCTCGGCGCACAGTCGTAGACGTTGACGATGTACAGCGATGTACATCATAGTGAACTACACTACCTAGAGCACTGGTTCCTAAGTTCGATTGAATCCCAGTTGAGTCAGTCTCAGGGGTTCGGCGTAGGTAGGGACACGCTCCCGACTCATATGATTCGTGATGACACGCCCCTCTCGGTCCAATTAAGAAATGTTATCGAGAGAATATCATTAAAATGATACTCTCACAAAGCTTTCTTAAATGCGTTGGTAACACTCCCAATTTTTAACCTCCTGTTTTGTACCATTACTTTGGCTCAAAAACATTGTATCCATGGAAGAAATATAAAAGCATTCTATTCTGTACAGCACATATAAAGCATTAGTTTTCTGCTTTGGCAAACGTGATTATGTAACACTATAGAATTCATGAAATGGTGGCTCATGATAGTAAATGTTACGTGTTAAAATATCTACATGCACACATATAATACAGGAACTGTAGTTGTCCATGTCACACTTGTCGAATCCATATTTGTGAGTCTCTGTCAAGTTACTTGAGTTGTGCTCCCTGTAGCATAAAGCATTTGCTGATCTGACCTCCACAGCTACCCCCTCAGTCTGTTCCATGCCCTGCAATAGTCAGCACTGTCATATACACACTTCTCCTGCAAGAGATGATCTCTTAGCTCGATAACACTCCAGCATTAGTGTGCTGTAACCTATTAGCTTCGAGCACCTGCAAAGCTTAAGGTTGTTCTGCACAGTGGCTGAGATGTGGCCATTACTCAATATACCCCGGAGAGAAATGTTCAAATGAAATAACTGCACAGTTGCAATACATTCGATCAGAAATGGAAATGCCTCAGCTATAGAATAACAGTGTCTCATTAAAGTGGCTCATTTTTACATAATTGTGTATTCACATGGGGATATTAGCCTGGAGTGAGGTCAGAGTTTTATGTCATGTCACAAATTTGAAGTGAGGTTCAATTCAATTCAATTCAATTCAATTCAATTCAATTCAATTCAATTCAATTCAATTCAAACAAGTTACCCTGAGCAATGAAATTCTTACTTTGTCATGCTGCACTGGATGCCACGCGTAAGCAATACAGAAAGATAGATATAAAACGTCACCTTGTGTAGTGTAGGAATCGTTTGAGCCTCCTGATGGTGAAGTCTGGTATTACATATGCGCGTGAGTTCTCTTTTGGCGGTAATTTGTGACGCCAGTAAACACATCACTTCGCTTAATAACGTCCTCTAAAACATGCAACTCGAAACAGGTTGTTCGCAGTTATCGATTTTGAGGATTCTGGAGAGTACCAGCATACACTGAACAGGTAATTATATTTGATAGCCTCAAATCAGGAACTCGTCAAGTGACAAAGCAAAGCCATCCTAATTTCGATGCTCAGTGTTACACAATGTGAATTGTTGTAATTACAGCAATGACAATAAAGATTCCTGATTCCTGAAAGAAGACTTAAATTAATCTTAACTACTGCAGAATGATTGTTTTCAAAAATACCCTCGAATTAGATTATGCAAGTAAACAGAACAGACTCATTAGAATAGAATGGGAGAATGCTCTTGTGTTTTCCTTATTGTGCTGACGAAACCAACTGTGTTTTTTCTAAGTTACCCCTAAATTTTAGAATACTTTAGCTTCAGATGTATTTCAGGATTTATCAATGCGAAGTGGCGACTGGGGGAATTTGTAAAATGACTAACAGTGACACACACATTTTTTGTGTTTCACATGCACTATACAGTTAGTCACATCTCAATGGTGCACAATGCAACAATTGTTTCAAACAACTGAACCGAAGAACTGATGGCATGGCGGTCGAATTATGAGCTCGGAAATGTTCGGACTGTACTGTTTTGCGGTAGTCATGGTGTTGAAGAGGAAGAAGATACACTTTATTAATCTCCAAAGAAAAATTCACCATTTTACTCTCCGATCTTTTCAGATACATACATGGAAGCACATGCACACACATGTAACTACACATGGTACAATCTTCATTTTACATCCATGATATGCATTATGAGAGGAACTTAAGTGTGAGGGGGCAGCACATGGTCCTGCAAAACGCCCCTGAGCTGGTTTGAAGCGCCTTGGTTAAGGGCACCTCGGTGATGCTCAGGAGGTGAACTGCAGTCCCTCTAGAAACCAGTCTAGCCTCCAATCTCTTTTGTCAGCTTGGACGTGAACTGGCCACCCTCCAGTCCCCAGACAGGGTGCAACTGTAATTACATTATTTTAGAGGGAATGTACTGTAAATGTGACGTGGACATTATCATAAACAGGTTGGTAGGCCCATAAGTCAATTGGTAGGTACTTAATTGCTATTGGAGGGTCCCCCCCTGGAAATTAAAAGTATTTGCAGTTCAAGGATGGTACAGAATCTCACAGAGCCAAGTCCTCAGCCCCATCCTCTACACCCTTTTCACTCACGACCGTGTCGCCTCCTATCCCAACAACACCGTCCTGAAATTTGCAGACGACACTGCAGTGATAGGACGCATCACTGGCAGGGATGAGGCAGCCTACAGAAGGGAGAGGGACAGTCTGGTGACATAGTGTGGGGACAACAACCTCACCCTCAACACAAACAGGTTGAAAGAGATGAAAGTGGATACGAGGAATAAGAATGGACGTAATCGACCACTGTTTTTCCGAGACCTTGAAGTGGGGAGGGTGAGGAGCCTCAAATGCCTGGGGGTCCACATCGGTGAGGACCTCACCTGGGAACATGAAACACCAGACAGGTTGTGAAGAAGGATGTGCCTCTTGAGGAGGCTAAGGAAATTTGGCATGTCACCTAAGATCGTCAGCAACTTCTACAGCTTCATCATCAGCATTTAGTCTGTCCTCACCACCTTCATCACTGTGTGGCGCTGCTGTTTAACTGCAAAGGACGGCAAAAGCCTGCAGAGGGTGGTAAAAGCTGCGTCTAAGATCACAAAGGACGCTACAGCCCATTCTGCGGAGCATCTGCCCTGCAGAGTCCATTGTGTTAGTTATTGTGTTAATAAAGCTTTGAAAATCTGAAACAGACCCAAAACAGTCCTCAAGTAAGAACACAAAGAATGCCAGAAATACACAAGGAGAAATACACCAGGATACCACTGTGATAGACAGCAGTGTAGAATGTATTGTACGTGGGACAGATGTATAATGCACTGGCCATAGAGATATATTTCGTATTGCATTGTGAACTCCTGTATTATGCTGAGATTAACATCGGTGCATTGCACTTCTTTCCCATGATCTCTGTCACCCTCCCCTACACAAGATGATGAGTTGAAAAGTTGGTGTCAGTGATATTTCATGGATCAGTAGATCAGTGGATCAATAAAGTACTTTCCCTCATATCTATTCTTTCATGGCATAAAGCCATAGTGCTGCTCGCTAATTGTGACCTTCTGCCAAAACCTCGCCCCAAAGACTTTCTCATAGCTACATGGTGTGGCTCATCAGGTTTTTGCATTTGTAGTTACAAAATCTCTGCATATCGCCCTTGTTCTTAAAGTTTGGCACTAGTGCACTCCTCATTCCTCAGGCTCCTCTCACCCTCAAAGAATGTGTTCAACAATCTGGGCAGGAATTCAACTGCCCTCCCTTGCAGACATCTTCTCCGGAGGTATGTCGTCTCGGCTACCTGCCTTCCTTTCCATTGTTTTCCTCGCTCCATAATTTTTTCCTGCACTTCCTGCTCTACAACTTCATCATTCAACAATATTCATCTGTCCCCCTCTCCCTCTTATCCTCCACATTCATTTTGGCCTCAAAGTACTCCTTCCATCCTCTGAGAACACTCCCTTCACTCACTAGCACCTTTTCATTTCTGTCTTTTATCACCCTAACCTGTTGTGCATCTGTCTGAGCTTTATCTCTCTGCTCAGCCAACCTATATAAGCCACTTGCTATTTTTTTGCTGTCCATTTGCCCATATTAACTCACTACATGCCTCTTCCTTTGCCACGGCTGTTTTTGTCACTTTCTTGAGTTTCAAAGTACTCCTGTGTGCTGACTTCAACTCCCTGTTATCTTACTTCTTTGACAAGTTCTTCCTATGGATGCTCCCATGCATCTTCATTCCACCATCAAGTCTCCTTGTCCTCTACTCTATGTCCAGGAGAATTATCACACTCTTTGCTACCAGTTTCACTCAAGAACTTAGCTGTACCCCTCCTGACAGCAGGTAAATTCTCTTGATATCTCAAGATTGACCCAACACCTTCCTGAACTCCTGACAACGATCCTCTTCAGTTTCCAAAATGTAACCCTTGGCTCCCTCAGGTTGAATCCTCTCCATAGAATAAATCTACCAGTGCGCACCGACCTCCCCTCTTAAAAGTTACCCTTCTCTCTCAAGGAAACACATTAATTCCTGCCATTACCACCATTTTTGCAAATTCCACCATCCTCTGTCCCCTTGAGTTCCTCCCTCTAACACCATGTCTACCCAGCATCTCCTGGTCCTCTTTATTCCCTTTTCCACCGTGCTCAATTGATGTCTACACCAATGATCACTCTCACCTGTGGGGATGCTCCTCAACTTAATACAATATTCTAGTTATCCCATTTCTCTATATATTTACATTGAACATGTGAACCATATGCACCAACATGTGATGCATTTGCACTGACAAAATTCAACATTACCCCTTCTATTTCTAGCTTGAGCCTGTTCTCACCTTGATTACTCAATAAACAAAGTGTTCCCCTGAGATGACTCCTATCCTATTCCTCCTGGCATTCCCCTCCAATGCACCTGACCTTGCTAGACCTGGTCTCCTTGACACACAATATACAGTATCTATCCTTCTTCTCTCTATCATATCAGCCAGCTCTCTCACTCTCATCAGTCATTGTCCCTGAATTTAGTGTCCCTCCCAACAACTGCAGAGAAGTGAACGTCTTGTGATTGTAAACCATCACAATAAGAAATAAGCGAACATGAATAGGCAAGAAACTCACCTCCCTGACTCGGGCCTTTCTGTGCAAAGTTTCCTTGTTCTCCCCATGTATGTGCAACTTTCCTACGAGTACTTGCCCGCACCACAAAAGAAAAACATCCACAATAATTGAACCGGTGATCCTGAATTGTCCTTTGAGAGAGAAAAGCAGTGACAACATTTTTCAAGTTTGTAATTTGAGTCTTACTGTACCATGGTGTGGATGGAATGTACAGAACAAGAAATTTAATTTGAATTTAATTTATAAAAAGAAACATTGAAGTTTTTATTGAAAAAAGAACATTTTCTAAAAACTTGTGTTCTCAGAGACCCAAAAGTGGTCACAAAGACTTTCAACCAGGAAGTTCACCCCATTTAATTTTGCGTGTTCTGAAGCCTTATTGTTTAACCATGAATCAGAAGAATACCAGGTTAGCCCCTATCTCTCTATCATCATATTTATCGAGCACCAGGGAAGTTTTTTGTCAAACAAAGTCTTGACAAAGTGTATTCTTTCAATTTAAGGCAACACCGTGTTGTAAGATTCATTAATTCATCTGGGTTACACTTACAATAGCAGTCCTCTGGGGGGACTCCAAGTTCTTCCCAAAACAGACAGCAAATATCCCGGGATGATCTGCTAAAGCTGTTCCAGTGAGGATGGAGCTTTCTCGATAGGTCTCCGAATTACTTTAGGTGGCTCATTCTGATGTGGTGGAGCGGTGTCTGTGCTTCAAGGCTTACCGTCTCAGTCAATCCCTTCTTGTAGAGCTTGTTGCAGTTGCAATATTATGTGGATTGATTGACAAAGTTTCGCTCTCAATATGAATGAATCAATAAATAATTTATGTCAATGGTGTTTATGTCACATTGGGCCCTACTTCTTGTGTGCTATAAGGAATTCATAAGGACTATTTTGTGCTTTTGTTTGATTTGGCTCGTCTGTCAAATTTCAAAAGTCATTGTGCATTGTGGTCCCAGAGCACAGATGTTTGCCCACCCCTACACTGTAAGAAGAGAGTAGTGCAGCGGTGTTGCTGACTTCTTCCTATGCTACTAATGTAACAACAACACCGACAATGTACTCCAGCAAATCCGTAGATGTATCTATTCTATTCTGTATCTGTTCTGCTGGCTTGACCAGTGACACAAAGGTACAGGCTGGGTGACGACCAAAAGAGTTTGCTGACAACTGGAGAGACAGAGGACAGCGTAGAAAGATGGCAACCAGGGCACCCCTGTAAGATCAAGGACCTTATCCTGAAGCACTACGTGGACTTCAGGTTGAATTGTTCCATCAGGAGGCGAAACATTTGACTTGAGAAAGGCATCCTAACTGGCTGTACAATCTCAGTTGCTAACTTGCTGTACAATCTCAGTTACCCTGTTTGCCAATGCCATGAATATGTTTGTGAAGGCAGCTGAGACTGAGTGACTTAAGAGACTTGTCTAAGTATGATATTCGGCAACCCCCCATCCGAGCCTTCATGGACGATTTGACTGTTACAACTACACCAGTGCCTGGATACCGGTGGATCCCTCAGGGCCTGTAGAAGCTCATTTGTTGGGCTAGGATGAGCTTTAAACCAACAAAATCCAGGTCCATGGTCCCGGAGAGAGGGAAAGTGGTGGACAAGTTTCGCTTCCTTGTTGATGGAGCAGCAATACTGTCGACAACTAAGAAACCAAGCTTAGGCAAGGTTTTTGACACAGCGCCCATTCAAAAAAAACATCATGAGGCTCGAAGCTTGGTTGTCAGCAGCAGACAAGTCTGGCCTACCCTCAAGTTCAAGGCATGGTTGTGCCAGCACTGCATCCTGCCCCGCATCCTTTGGCCCTTGTTGGTGTATGAGGTTACTATGTCTGCAGTAGAGATTCTGGAAAGAAAAATCAGGACGACTACCTCCGAAGATGGCTGGGGCTGCCATGCAGTCTCACGGGTGCAGCACCATATGGCAGGAGTAACAAATTCAAGCGTACCTTCAGCAGCCTGGGGGAGGAATTCAGGGTCTCTTGTACCAAAAAACAGTCACGAAACAGGCCATATCAGTGTAAAAATCATATTAAGTACAGTAGTAGATGGTACATATGTCTCTTGTCTTGTAAAAAGTTGTTAAGTTGACCAGAATTGCATCCATTGAATGAAAGAATATCAGGCCATACTTGAATGGTCAGTTTTTGAAATTATAGATCATGCAGTATAAACAGCTTGAACTGTTCTCATTTATATGGACAAACATCAAATCAATAAAGGAATGTCATTTTTTCTAAATTATTGAAGGAAGCCATGTCATCACTTGAGGAAACACCCAATCATCATGTCGATGAAGTTGCAAAGCTGACCCATTTTGGTGGGGGATCTGTTATGGACCTGCTTTTTCGGGGTGAGTCATCTGAGTTGGACTTTGACACCTCTTTCTGCTTATGTGACATACAGACAGACAACATTTGTGACCTCCAACTACAGTCCCAGGTCCACAGTCCAGGAACAGCAATAGAAGTCATTGTGAATGTTGTGAATCATAATGGCTTTCAAGAGTGCAGTGGTTAGAGTGGGAAAAAGCCTTCAATTAAGACTATTGATGCAATTACTGAATTGGTTTGTTAATGTAGAAATAAACACAACTAAAAGATGCAATGGTGTTTGTCCATATGTGGAAATAGAGGTAAGACTGTCAATTAGGTATTTCAGCTAGATGCCTCATTAGTTAGGCATAAGCTACCTGTTTGATAAATGGAGTTCATATTATGATGTCTTTGCTCCCTGTAATTACAGAGCACATGAGAGAGAGTCCCCCAAAAAATCTGGACATCGTCTCCTCAGTCCAGGCTCATGATGATGTACCATCGAGAGAGTCTACCGAGAGCTATAACTGTACAAATGAATGCCTCATTACCCGCGACAGCTCCTCACCCTCTCTCCTTGCTGGATTAGATTTACCAGTCAAAAACTGTATCACCACCAACTGTAAAAATCCTGGGAACATAAATTACTGTAACATAAATGAGCCAAACAAACCAGGTCATAATAACCTCTTAGATGAAGGGGGAGTATTGGAGGATGAGGCATACAATTCTTTTTACAGGACTGATTTTTCTGCGATTAATTCTGATACTTTAATCACTACTTCTCAGTATTTCACTCCCCTTGCCACTGAAATACAGACGTTAGGCATGAATTCGCTTGATGGATTGGCAACTAAACCTGAAAAAATATTGATTGGTGAAGTTGGTTTGAGTGAAACAGTCCCAACTGAGGAACTCATGCATAAGACAGATGTACTGAGTGTAAGCAATTGTGTTACACCTTGCCATGGAGAAAACCCTGCTGCAATCACAGATCTACCGACTACCCCTGATGTGCACAATGTCCTGCCTTGCTCATCTGACTCTGATTGTACTTTGATTTTGGAGGTTGGTAATTTAGAGAGTCAATGTTGTGACAATGAGGATGAAACAATAGAGCATAGCTTAATGTCATCTGACAGTTTTGGGAGAGGTCATATCAAGTCCACCTCTAGATCTGATCTCACAACAGTTCAGGATGAACGTATGGAGGTAATCCAAATCTTGAGTGAAGATTGGGACAGCAATGCTTTAAGCCTGTTCGATGACCAGGCTACATGCCAGAGCGGGTGTAATAATTGTCCAGAAGGTGACACGAAAAAGCAGGAAACCAACACAAAGAAGAGCCCAGCCATATCAAATTCTTGTGATCCATTGTCAACAAGGCATCCAAGCTGTGCAGATGATACACCAGACACAGGTACTGTGAAATTTTATCACCACACCGAGATTTGCTGCTTCATATAGATTAATTAACGTTAAACAAGTGAATACATTTCACCCTTTGCCATTATTTGATTACGAGATTAAAGCATCTTGGCAGTAGACCTATATGATGTAATCTTTCTTCCCTCTACAACTTCAAAACTCTCCTCTAAGGTCTTAAAAAAAGGAAACATATGAACTACGTAAGTCTTCAGAGCAGAAAACCATCAGACCATCTTCACAGGAGAAGTGAAAGAAGGGAATTGGCAGGCAAACCCAACCAAACTGGTGCAAATGTCAATTCAAAAGACGATAGAGGTTTGTTGAAACATAATGGTTGAAATTACAAAACCGATGTATGATAAATGTTGTAAATTTTACTTTTTGGCCTGTTCTGTACTGTGTTATAAAACTTACCAATTTCTATGTTGCTGTGAATCACCAGGAATAGCACTGTTTGAAGATAAGGAGAGGGTCAAGGCTGATGTGAACACTGAACCAGGAGATTCTATCTCTCTAATACTGACACAGGTGCAGTGTTATGAAGATGAATCCAAATTTGCATATATTTCATTCACTCTCTGAGGCTAATTTTACATGGATGGTGATTTGCTGGCTGACTGACAGCAATTAATGAAACATCTTACTTGTTTTTTTCAGGAGAAACTGATCAAAGACAGGCAAGTGACGATGACAGAGAGGAACATCATGATGATGCGAGAGGTAATTGTATCTGTTGGTGTACACAGAGCAATAATCCATCACATCTTAATACTTAAGTATTAGTTATCATGAGCCAAACCTTTTAATTCTTGATAACAATTCAAGTAATTCCTGGAATTCTTTTTGTTTCTGTTGTAATTTGTTCTGTATTTTGAAAAAGTCAGTAACACCATTACATTTTTCAAAGGTCAGGGGAGTATTTATTGTACTGTCATGTTTACAAATCATTCTCCAAATCAGAAAAGTAGGTTCAATGAATGTACACCAAATTCCATTGTGAGATGTCACATCAGTATTTTCAGTCATGCTATTTACAGTTTTTTTAATCCTGCTTTATCAACAGTGTTTTAGACAAAAACCTTCAGAAAGGATTGTAAAACAATTATTTGCGGTTACATACATACATTGGGGTATAGCTGTGCCCCAATGTGTGAACTTGTCGATGTGTCTACATGGACTCCCAACAATGTAACGCTGCTGTGTGTAGTTGCTTTCACACACAGAAATGTTGAACTTAGTGTGATTGGGAGCAGGGTTGACAACCTCTCTCTTTCCAAGGTTGTGTAGAAGGTGATACCTTGATTGGCAGCAGCGTGAGTCACAGATGCACTACACTTTCACAAGGCTCAATTACAGGATTAAACATCTAAAAAAAAAACTTCAAACAATTAATGTGGTGCTGACTAGTGAAATCAGACATGATGATGTCACAACTTCAAGAATCTTTACTGTCATTACAACAATTCACATTGTGCAACGAATTGCAATGGGTGCTGAGTTCTGGCGCAACATATGCCAGAGAGGGGGAATGTAGCCCTTTTTTTTCAACCTTTACCTTTCCATTGAATTCAAAAAGGGTCGGCCATTAGTTTGAGAATGACAAATTGCTGAGCTGCCAACACACGGTGACCTTCAAGATTACCTTAGTGGTCACTTTCAGTGTGAAAGCAGCATAGTTGTCAACATTACCTTTAGCTCTGTCTTCACAATAACAGTTGCCAGCAAGTATTTTATTTCATTGACTCTAAGCTGAATTACTAGGAATGCAAGATTGTCCCAAGCAATAAATCCACCATGTGATGGTGCAAGCCACTCCTAGCAGCATCAGTCTTAGTAATAGTGAGACCGAAAAGGTGAAATCTGGAGAGTCAGATGACAAAGAGAGAGCCAGAGAATCCAGTGACATTCTACAGTGAAAGACACCACCACTGATAATGTTTGAGCTCTTAGGTCTTAAGAATACTTCCAGGCTCAAACTTGCATTACTGTCTCCCAAGTCTGGATTAACTGTACCTGAAGACAAGAAAGATCTTTTTTGACTATTTTGGTCAGAGAAGTACATGCAGTCTGTTTTTGCTGTATCACTTCATTTGTGACTTCAATAGATAAATTTATGCAGCGTTTTGCTTGTTATTATTTTTCATTTTTTCATCCATGTAATTCTCAGGTGAACCCTTCAGAGTTTAGCACTCTCTTAAATGAAGTGGAGATGAAGCAAGCCGAAATGTCAACCTGGTCCTCAAGAAGACACAAGCATGCAGGTTAGGATAGCTGTACATGGTTTAACCTGCCTCCTCAAGGGAGGGAATAGAAATTACTTTATGCAGGTGGCACATGTAGAGACAATTAGGAGTGGCAGTAGCTCTGTCTGTAGGGACTGGGCTCGGTGACCTCATGATGGTTGGTATGGTTGTTTGACTGGTAGCTTGAGAGATGCCAGCATAGGTTACATAGGTTGCATAGGTTTCCTTGAGTGAGGCACCTACGGCAAACCCAACATGCTCACTCTGCCATTTCATCATTACTGCATATTCATACTTGGCTTGTATACAAGGGTGTTAATTGTTATTTCCTTAAGAGGTATTGATAAAGCTATGTTTTCTACTTATTGAATTATCATGCATCATTAGTCATAGGTTGCAATGCACTGGCAAAATGCAGTTCACGAACCACACCTGTAAACTGATACAAGTGAAAAAAATCACATACTGTACCAGGGTAACCTTGCTTCAAGTGATGCAAGAAGAGATTGTGGTTTGTATTTCTCAGGAGAGTTGCAAGCAGCCCTTACACAAATGCGGTGTGTCCTGAGCAATGTGCTTGCCAAACAGCATTTTGAGAGGGATAACATGGCCCACAGATACTGGTGAGTGCAGGATTCATTCTGAAACCTTAAAGGTGAGAGCATTTAAAATCAAAAGCCAAAGATATTACATTACACAGTTTTCAAATTCGAACCATGATAAAATTGGTCTACATCAGACTATTTATAGTTTCTTGTGCATATATAATTCATTCATTCATACAAAATCAATTTACTAATTTAAACTCTGCATTGACAACTTAACAAAAGTAGTCAGAACAGTCAGGTACTTATTGATCCATTGATCTACTGATGAGTGTGCACGACTATTACTTCCCTATGTGTGCGCGACTATTACTTCACTTGGCCACGAGTTGTTGACGGGGGATGGGGTGGTGGTGCGCGCAACTATTTCTTTGCTGGGCTGCGACATGTCGACGGGGGGGTGCATTGCGAAGATCAGAGCGCTCGCGGGCTGCATGTAAGGAGCGCTTGCAGGCCACAGTAAACAAAGACGCGGGCATCTTTTGGCCCACGGACCGCAAGTTTAAGATACTTGGTCTAAAGGTATAATGTCATTGTAGATTCAGATATATCTGCGATCACCCGTCAAACACAGACTCTGTTGGGTTATGAAATGTTTTTGCTCATGATTTAGTTTTCCTGCACTAATTCTTTTCAGCAAGGCTAAACTCGCTATTTACAACACAGCTCATAGAGTGCCTCTTAACTATAGCTCAGTTGAGCAAAATGTTCCAATCCAAGTCAGTGTATCATGTAATCAGAGTTGTATTCAAATGTTTCATCACAGGCATTGGATTGTAACCAACTTCCGTGGGCACAGTTCATTGAGAACTAAGCTCATCCTTCTAGCTTCACGACAGCAGAAGTTAATTGAGACTCTGATGAAACAAAAAGATCTGGAGGAAGAACTTTTTACTGCGGCAGCCAATGAATTCATCCAGCCTTGCAACAAAGAAATCAGCACAGCAAGTGGCGAAATTCCAAATACCTCGTCCTCCTCTGTGGCCATCTTCCCTGCCCTTGCTAAAAACAGACAGCCACGAGTGGGTTCTGTAGTCAAGAGGGTGAATAAAAGGAAAGGGCCATCTTCTCAAGACAGCCCTCTCAAATCGAAACGGATGTATGCCAAGGATCAAATGGTATCTAAACCCCTGCTAGCTATTCCATGTCAGGTGAAAACTTGTGACCCACAAATCAATATGCTGAGTAAGAATACCAATATCTGTCAGAGCAGTGACAAAGTGAAAACTCTGACAGACACAAAAAGATTTAAAAAGACAAATAATGTGCTGATACAGAAAAGCTCCCGTAATAGCAACAGAGATCTCAGAAAGCTCATAGAGAATGGACTCATGCCACCTGGAAGTGCTGTTTATTTGATGTGGAAGGTAAGTCACCTGATGGTGCATACTGTAATTTCGACGTCACTTAATCATAACTGCAATCTTGCACTTGGCAGGTCTCAGTGTCCAGTTGACAAAAAAGTAAGTGTATTGGGGGAATAATAGCCAAAATCCCTGCATATTAATGGCAAAAATCTTTTTTGTGCACATGGTTCACTGGGGCAGGGGGCAGCAGGGGCCACAAACCTTTGGAAAAAGAGAACTTCTTATTTTTTGTTGATATCCCATTGTAGAAATAACAATTTAAAGTTTGAAATGAGTTAAACATACATAGAATAAGATGCAAGTACACTTATTTCACTCAGTAACCACGAGATTCAACAGGAGAGGGTAGATTGCAGAGGAGATTGATGACTGTCAGACGTGCAATGCCACTCTCCTCTCTGCTAGCTCATTCCCTTCCTCTCTCCTGGTTGAGAAAAGTCGTAGCACATCTCTGAAGTGAGATGATCGCTGTGATGTAACTTATCTGAGGGCGCCTTTAGTGAAACAGTTACTTGTTCAAGAGAAGTGCTGAGCTTTTGCGCTCATTTCTGAAGAAAGGGAAATTTCTGACAGTTCAAGGTCAAATACATCTTTGTATGCAGGGGAATGTCTGAGAAAGGAGTGGTTGAAATGCACACACCATTTTTATTCTTTTTTTGGGGGGGAAATTACATTGCCATAGTAAGCAGAACACCAAGAAAAGCAGTGGCACACATCTCGCGACCATGCTAATTTCTATTGGAATTTCATTTGGAGTTCATTTATTGAGAGTTTTGTAGGAATGGGTACATTTGTAACATTTCCTCCAAAATCACATAATTTTATATTTACTGAAAACATCTGTAATATTTAAGTTATTAGCCACAGTTTTATTGACTGTACATATTCAGATCATGTCATCTTTGCACTAAGACTTAACATCGATAACATGAGAAACATTTTTGAAGAAATCACAAATTAATGTGGGTATCACATAGTCTATCGTGAACCTATGTGGGAAAAAGTCATATAATTTTGATGTCTTTGAATTTATCGTACATCACATTCTCATTGATCAAAAGATCTGCACCCTCTTGAGCGAATCAGCATGTTTTACCCCTTTTCAACAAGTTACTTCCGAACCCTAAATTGAGCTTTTTCGCTGGCCTGTGAAAGGAATATACTGGGGACAAGGTTTGGTTGCACTGCCCGGCAGGTGGTTGGCACAGAAGCTTGTGCTGACTGGCTGTCGCTTCCAATGCACTCAAATTAAGGAACACATTTAGCTTTCAGTTTAATTAAGAAATATCCTCTTCTTTCCAATCTGTGAAAAAAATTTCAATTCTTTTGTTTGTCTGCCATTATTTCACTCTCAGGCTGACCACTCACCAGTCTCAGCAAAGAGATTGTGGTGTGTCTGGCAGACAGACAGTGTAAGCGTTAATATTGTAATGCTGAGTCGTAAACTGCTTACATTTTATCAGTAGAATTTAATACTTACTGAATTGTAGACTTGTGCAGGTGTTATTACCTTACAAATAACAAAATGTGAAATTAAGATAAAATAAGATGTTAAGTTAGTGGTTATGATAGTTATTTTTACAACATGCTCTGCATGCAACTCATGAGGTCCCTGCAAGAGACCAGGTGCCAGTGGGCACCAGTTGAGTGACCTCTGGTGTAGAGCTTACACTGTAATTGAAACTCAGCTGTTAAACTCAGCTGTTTAATAGTCTGATGACTGTGGGAAAGAAGGAGTTCTTAAACCTCGTGGACCTGCATCTGACACTACTGTATCTCCGGCCTGAGGGGAGAAGTGAGAACAGTCCATGTTGCGGGTGTGTGGGGTCCCTGATGATGGAGGCAGCTTTCCTGTGGACTCTGCGATGGTAGATGCTCTGCAGAGAGGGCTATGGTGTCCTGGTGATCTTAGACGCGGCCTTTACCACTCTCTGCAGGCTTTTGCGGGCCTTTGCAGTCAAGCTGCCGTACCACACAGTGATGCAGGTGGTGAGGACAGACTCGATCATGCAGCTGTAGAAGTTGCTGACAATCTTAGGTTCCTCATCCTCCTCAGGAAGTGAGCCTTCTTCATTACCTGTGTGGTGTTCTGTGTCCAGGTGAGGTCATCACTGACATGGACCCCAAGGTATTTGAAGCTGCTCACCCTCTCCACTTCAAGATCTCGGATAAACAGTGGCCCATGACGTCCCCTTTTCTTCCTCATGTCCACTATCACCTGTGAGTTTGAGGGGGACGACCATGTTGAAGGCCGAGCTGTAGTCAATAAAGGGTATCCTGATGTAGGAGTCTTGATTTTCCAGGTGGGACAGGGTTTAGTGGAAGGCGGCTGCAATGGCATCAGAGCTAGACCTATTGTGCCTGTAGGCATATAGTAGGGGGTCGGTGGTGACTGGTATGCTGCTCTGGATGTGGGCCAGTTGGACTCTCTCAAAGCACTTCATGATGAGTGGAGTGAGTGCTACTGGCCGACAGTCATTCAGGCAGGATGGGACATTCTTTTGGGGAGAGGGAAGATTGTGGTCGTTACATGGCAGACAATACGCTGGGTGAGGGACAGATTAAAGATGGATGAGAGAACATCAGCCAGCTCGTTGGCACATGTATTCAGGGCGCATCCTGGTATATTGTTTGACCTAGTTAATCTCCAGGGCATGATACTCCTCAAGGCTTTGACTACCTGGGCTGGTGTGATGTCTGGCAGGGGTGAGGGGGCTGAGGGCTGAGGTGTTTGTGTATTGTGAGGTGGTGGGGGAGGGTAGTTGGATGGCTGAGGTCTGTGTGTATTCCCGGGTGGTGGTGGTGGGGGGACTCTCAAAGTGTGCAAAGAAAGCAATGAGGTCTTGGCAAGCTGTCTGAGGAGCGAATGTTGGTGGCTCTGGGTCTGGTCCTGTTGTCTGTGATTCGGTCCATGCATTGCCACATTCTCCTGTGGTCAGCATGAGAGTAGAACTCCTCCGTCTTCTGTCTGTGCTGTCTTTTGGCCGCTCTTATGGCCTTCTCCAGCCTGTACTTTGCAGCTTTGTACTCAGCTGTATTTCAGGATTGGAAAGCAGCTGAGCAAGCACGCAGCGAGCTCAGTACATCGCTGTTCACCCAGGGCTTCTGGTTGGGAAACTTCCTGACTCCTATGGTGGGTATGACGTTCTCAACACAGGTGCTGATGTACCCAGTCACATACTCAGCATACTCTCCTATGCTGACAGAAGAGTCATCCTGAGTGACTGCAGCCTTGAACACATCCCAGTCAGTTGTCGCAAAACAGTCCTGTGCGGGGTGATCACAGCCTCTGGCATCCACAATCTAACCTGTCTGGTGACAGGCTTTGACCGTTTGAGACCTTGCCTGTAAGACAGATACAGGAACAAGGAGATATGGTCTGAGTCTCCTAAGGGGGGGCAGGGTATGGCCTGTAGCGCACCTCGTATGTTGGTGTAAATGTGGTCCAAGGTGTTTTTGCCTCTGGAGGAGAGATGTGACAGATACAGAGAAGGATATACCACTGTGACGAAGGAGCATATATGATGGGCAGACCTTGGCAGAAAACACTCAAAAGGGACAAAAGAAATTGGCAGACAGAACGAAGGAACTGTGAAATAATGAAACATACACATATAAATTAGGATCCCAACAGATTAGATTGGGTTGCGTAAGCAGGTATTTTGGTGGCTGGTATATTTAAGGGGTATTTTAGTCTGCAAGATAAACCCCAAACTGTCTTGTACAATCAAGATCAGGAATCAGGAGTCATTCATTGTCATCACAGCAATTTATATTGTGCAATTTCATTTCATTGATTTCACTCATTTATCTATTAAGGACTGCACAACAAGTCGGCAGAATTTGCCTTGGGTACAGTAGGGCACATAATACTTTGTAGCATCAGACCATAACAAAAGCAGTCACATTAGACAATTTGCCAGACAACAAACAACAACAGCAATCTGATTAGACATTTGACAGACATCAAACACCAGTGACCAGCAATCAAGTTAGACATTTAACAGACAACATAACAACATCCTTGACATTAACATATAGACTATACATTTAACATCGACAGTGTATGGGGATGAGTGGAGTTCAGTAACCTGATGGACATGAGAAAGAAACGGTAGAAACCAGTTGTTTATGTTTGTAAGGACCTGACGTGCCCTCGTGGGGGCAGCAGTTGAAACAGGTGGAAAGCTGGGTGTGATGGGTCGGAGATTATCATGTGTGCTCTTGTGATTGTGCGTTTTTAGTACAGTGAGTCAAGCGATGGAAGGGGGGTGTTAACTATGATAGATGCTTTTTTTTACAATGCGTTGGAGTTTGTTCCGCGAATGAGTGTCCAGACTGCTGTACCAAACTATGATGGATGATGTTAGTACACTTTCAATGATGGCTGTGTAGAACTGAGAGAGGAGGTTGCGTTTCACCTTATATTTCTTTAGTTGTCTGACGAGGAATAGTCTTTGTTGTGGCTTTTTTATTGATTATAGAAATAATATTTATTATCTTGCCTTTGCTTTCCTGATGGCCGATCTCAGTTCTAAATTTGCAATATTGTAAAGTCCAATGCAAGCAATGAAATTAAGGTGCTGAGTTTCAGTGCGAAAGGTATAAGAAATGAAAAATATTAGAAATTTGCACGATGTTATATAGACCTACAGCAGGGATGCTCAATAGGTCGATCGCAATTGACCAGTCCATCACCAAGGCAGTATTGGTAGATCGCATGAAATTGAAGAAATAGACATCTATTTTTTTCAATAGGTTTGACTCTAGTCGAGTGTTTCTTAACCTTCTGTCGCAGTCTGTCAGACAGTCATCCGACAGACTGCGACAGAAAGCCCTAGCCTTTTTAACCAACTCATCAAAAAAATGAGTGGGGTTGCTGGACCAGCTAAAACAGAGATTAAAGCGTCTCCATCTGTAGGCGGATTTCCGTCATTTGGAAAAAGGGGAGGAAAAAGAGAAAGACAGAAATAAGTTGACGAAGATTTTGTTGTGGTTTTAACTATGCAATGAAAGCATGTTAGTCAATAAAGTGGCGCTGTTGTAAACCAATTAAATCAGTCAGATCATTGTTATTAGCCAGAAACACAGGAGGGCGGGTTAGCCCGCCCCTCAGGTAAGGATCTGTTGTAATTTATCAGCGATTGGAGGGAATAGTTGCACGAGTGGAATCAATAGAGATGCAAGGTGTTTTTTACCAACTTAAAATGGATAGATTTTAAGTTGGTGAACACTAGTGTGTCAAGTAGTGGGCTATTTACTGTTATATAGTATTATTGAGGTGACTATGGCTGCTGGATAAAAGCTGTTCCTAAGTCTGGTGGTCCTTGTTTTTAATGCCCTAAAACGCCTGGATGAGGGCAGACATTCATACAGTCTGTGCGCTGGGTGTGGAAGGTCCAAGAGAACCCTTTTCGCGTGTCTTCTGCAGTGGGAACTGTGTAGTTCTTGAAGTGAAAGGAGAGGGCTGCCATTAATTCACTGGGCGGCATGGATGACTCTGGAGTTCCTTCCCTTGCGCTACTTTGCTGTTGGAGAACCCATGCACACAGGCAGTAGGTGAGGATGCTCTCTAACGTGCAGCGTTAGAGGGTATCGAAGTTTTGAAGATGTTGTATCCCCTGAGAACCCTCAGGAAAGTCTCTTCTGAGCTTTCCTCACCAGTCCAGCCGTATGAGGTCCCAAGGTCAGATCTTCCCTCATGGTGACTCCCTAGAAACGAATATCAAAGCTGATATAATCAGCAGCAATGTAGCAGTGTATCTCACAACGCAAGGCAAGAATACACAGTAACTGGTGATAGTAGAAGGATGCGGGAAAAAAGAGATGAACACAGTTGTCACTACTGTTACACATTTGAATTTCCTAGATAAGTACATACTGACCCAGGAGCCTTTCAGGTACTCCTACCTACTGTACCCACCCACATGTGAAAACTAAATTCAGTCGTGGCTTCACCTTAGTAACCAAACATACTAAACAACTGTATTGTCCGCTCTCTTTCATTTGCATCACTGTTGGGATTGCCTTATAAACACTTAACATAGTAATGGTGCGGGTTGAGTGGGAAAGCTGCAAATGAGGAGGACTCAAAAGGCCCAAATACAGTACAAGGGCAGGGTAAATAATCAAACAGAATTTTTACAATCTGACGAAAGGGGAACAGAACAGGCATGAGAAAAAAAGTAGATCTCACCCCACAAAAAATATGTATATCACTATCAAAAACAAGTTCAAAAAAATGACATGAACGGCATGTATGCTAGGGCACAAAACAAAGTAACTTGTCCTGAGCACCATTCATATCTCACACAGACAAGGCCGACATTCTCTGGAATTTCGCAAAGGGTTGGGAAAGCAGTAGAAGATTGACTTCTCAGGCCACCTTGTAGGACAGGTGCCCAGGGTGGAGTTCAAACACTGAAGAGCATCGGGTGAGGAAGGACAAGCAGTCCCCAGCAGCCCCTGGATAGCATTACCGATGGGAGTGCTGGGTTCCACAGTCAAGGAGAGGGCATTGTTTTTGGCAGATATGGCCTCATCATCAGCTTGTTCATCCAGCAGTATTGTGCAGTCACAGAAAATTAAGAAAGGAATGCAAGGCCAAATTTGGAGAAAAGTAACCAAGTGTATCAGTCAAAGTGCATGGAAAAAGCATACATGCGCAAACTGAAAATAACGGGCAGGCAGGATGGGCAAACAGCTGTAAGTAAAAACAAGTCAAAAGGGAACAACAAAGAAATTTGAACCAAATTGGATCCAACAACGTTGCAGAACACAGTTACATAGGTAGAACAGTTACGCAGTTTCAAACCTGAATGTGTGTCGAAGGCCTGAGCAAACAAAAATGGTGGAGTTACACAGACATGATGCACAGTCACAAATCAGCAACTGTCTGATAGCTGCTCTCCTGAATCTGCCCGTAATCCCATCTACAACAGAGACTGCAGCCACTGTTGTGGTTACAAAGGGTAGGTGGGCTTGTTAGCTAACATGGCACTGTTCAAATTATTAACAATACCACATTTTTTGTTGATGTTTTATCATTATTTGCAATAAGTTGACATGTTTTAATGTCAACGCAGACAGACAGACAGACAGACAGACAGATAGATAGATAGAAGATAGATAGATAGATAGATAGATAGATAGATAGATAGATAGATAGATAGATAGATAGATAGATAGATAGATAGATAGATAGATAGATAGATAGATAGATTATGCAAAACTGGGTAAATGTTTTTGTCCTTGCATATTAAGGGTCACAGGCACCTTGCTTGTGTGTTGGATGATGGATCGATTAGGGACGCTAAAGGCAAGTTGCACCTGGCCCCAGAAGACTGGATGGAGCACATCCTGGGTAATAACATCCCTGTCAGCTCTGAGTATGCCTGGAAGAAGGTCAGAGACCATTTTTGCAAATGAACTATGTTAGATTAAATGAAACACACACAGGTCTCTTCACTCTCTATTTTAAAAGATGATCCTTCATGTTGTCTGTTTTTACATTGAGCGTGAACACATGACATCCCAAAATGTTTGAGGTATGATCCCTCACCCATTACAAGGGGAATTTTAAAATTGATTTCAATAATGTTTGAGAAATCGGAAATGAATAAGTGTGAAGTCTGTTCTTTCATTAGATTGCATGTTGTTATTTTAATCTTTTTATGACTTGTTAAACTTCATCATGTGTCTCGGAGACGGCACTGATACTGATCTTCACAGTGGTGCCAGAAATTTTCATAGTTAACAAACTAAATGAGCAATGTACTGCATTATGAGTTGGCAGTCCACCAGTAATACATAGGCAAAATATAAGAAAGTTTCAAAATGTGGTGTCAAAGCCGATCTGGCAAAGATAGAATGAAGATGGAATAAGGCAACGTTAAGGCACTGTTGAAGAGCAAGTACCACTGCACAGGGAAGGACAATCCAGATTAACACGGCAGGGGGGCTGATCAAACCGGAGAAAGACCTGGTGAGGCAACAAAAGAAAGATATAAACATCAACGTTGAACTGGAAGTTCAAAGAGGGAATTTTTTGATCTTGACAGTTTCAGCAACCTGTAGAGGGAGAACAAGTTTCAAAACCGATACTTAATCATTGCATAGACTTTTTCCTTGTCATGACATGTTTGTATTTTGCACCAGTCTGTACTATGACCTGTCATATAATTTATGACATTGTTAATCATTTGCTTAGGTGATGTTCAAAGAAAAACCTTTGTCTGATTGCCTATTAAATATGGATGGCATAAGGAACACACCACAGGAAATTTCTGGGGATTCAGATTTTCCACATTGCTGCAAGCTACAGGCTACCAAAGGTTTGTTCCCTTTTGCAGACACAATGAGCAGCACTCAGCGTGTAAGTAAACCCATAGACCACATGTACCCTGCCTTTGTCATTTCCTACTGAGCATTTCAAACAGATTAAGTGTGCACTGAGGCACAGCTTTCAACTGTCAATGATTAATCACCTTCCTTCGTGTGCCAGATGCAGTTTCTCACTCCTGACAACAGTCTCATTTACATCCACACACTGGGAGTACCCCACTATCAGATATGACATTTGTAATATTACTGTCCCCTCTCCTCCACAATTAGGATCATTGTGAGGAAATGGGAGACTTCTCCATTTCACTTAGTGAGTCTATGTCAATATGCAGATCTCTGAGTTGCCAAAGGTAGTTTGATCATTTCCTATGATTTTTATATCAATTCTCAATCTGCTGGTCTTGAAATTCGGGAAATTTTTTTGAGTGGTGGCAAAATATTTCAGAGAGCGGAGGCAAGCACGGCAAGAACCAGGTCTGTCTAAATTTGCCATGGAGATGAGATGATGATGAGATGAGAACTGATTTATCCATCTCAGAAAGAGAGGCAACACAACAGGTTTTTCACCCTGACTAACAAATCAATTATACATTGTGGTACAATTACGCAACATGAAGGATCTCATGGTACACAACTGCAACACAATATTGTAGTTCTTAGCACTATATATTACATAAGCCTTTCGGTATGGAGTGTGCGTACTCTCAAGTGGGTTTTCTCTGGCTTCCTCCCACCACAACAAAAGCATCCACACTGGATTAACTGTGATCCCAAGTTGTTCATGTACCCTGCTGTACCCCTACAAAGCAACCTCAGTTAGGACTAACTGAAGGTATAGCAAGTATTCCACCAGTTTTAACACCAGCTTGTCATGGGGACCACTAACAACTTGCGGCACGTCTTCCAAAGGCGCTCAGTGGAGGAGCCCCAAATTGATTGTGTTCTCTAACAAACTTTTCCACCACTCTGAACCACATCACCATGAATTAGCTAGGCAAATACAGAGGATATTGTGTAAACATTGATGAAGAAGAACTACCCTTGACCCATGTAGAATAATTGCACCAAGCCAATCATTTTCACATCTCTGTATACATTAACGGTGACAAGCAAACTAGCAAGCATTAAACAGATAGTTTTGTCTCTCATGTTTCTACTGACAATAAGATGAGAGGTTGGAATTTTGTTGCCTGCTGTACATGAGAAAATAATCTGTGTTGTTTGCGACCATCACATGGATTACTGCCATACAGATGTAATTCTAACATTATGCTTGTCTATTTCTAGTCTCGCCACGTCAAATTATAATGAGGATTAAAGAAATCTCCCTGGTCAATAAAGATGAGTTCTTGCCCAACAGTATTGTGGACCGCTGCTGGGAGAAACTCATGCTCAGTACGGGTGCTGAACCAGGAGATTGGGGAATAAATTAGCCTTATTTTGGTGACCTTCACCCTGCATGTTCATGCTTGTTTAATTCTTTTTAGATTAGTTTTTTCAGAGTGGTGCAAAGTGAAAATTGTTGTTGTTGTTGTTGTTGTTGTTGTTGTTGTTGTTTTGTTTGTTTTTTTGTTTTTTTTTTGACTGACTATGTAGATCCCTAAGTTATTAAGTTATTATACCATTGTCCAATCCCCAACAATCAAAATTAAAGGTTTATTAACGATAATGCATCTTTTGGTTGAGTTAATAAATGCAAAAGCGTCCACAACAGACTTTGATTCCTTGCTGTATGCCATGTTGGATTTATGGATTGATGTCCCTGGCTGTGTTGAAGCCCTGAATGAGCATTGTGTGATCACACACAATTGTGTGCGTGTGTGTTGTGTGTGCGCGTTGTGTGTGCGTGCGTGCGTGTGGTTGTGTGTGGACAGTAGGCGGATTGTTGCTCTGACTCCCCGCCCTACTTTCACTCTGGCTGCCTCTCGCCTCAGTCCGCTACGAAGCTCGGGACGCGCACTACGGGGACCTCTGAGTGCCGCGCGAGCTTTCCACACGCATGCGGTGAGTTAACGGATAAAAATGGAGGGAAACGTCCCGCGCTTGCACAAAATTTTCATGTTGAGGGTCTCACGGCACTGGACGAGACGTGGAGGGGCTGAGATGATATTCGAGAGACGCTCAGCGACTCATGTCTTAACTTAATCTTATTTACACCGCGGCACTCCCTCACCCATCCCCTCAGCCGTTGCCTGGTATGTATCTGTGCGTTACTGTTAGTTTTGTAAACAAATTCAATAATTCTCATCACTAAGGCTTCCTTGTGGAGTGGCGGCAGAAGTTTGCATGGCTCACGACAGATGACCAGACACCCTCAGAGAGCAAGGTAAGCTGTGAAACTGAAACTGTTGCTCTCAGGAAAGTAAACCTTTGCAAAGACAATACACCAAAACATGTGCCTTTGCAACAGTAGTGTGCAACCATTATATGCAGTTGTATTCGTCTGTTCACAAAGTTTTATTAAGTCATCCACATGTATTTATTGTCACTTAGTGTCATGACGTTCTGTTTTTCCCAGAATGAAAATAAGATGTGCCCACTACATACATAGGTTGAGACACAGGTGCCTCCTGTTTCCTGTGTGTCTGCTGCTGATGTGTCTGGTCAAACTGGTCTACATCAAAGTGAAATTGAACAACAGCTTCTACCTTCAACCGTACGGAATTGGTGACAGCTCAACTAGAATCCACATCAAATATGACGTCAACTGCACCGCTATCTACCAGATGGACCCCGTAGAGATAGGGAAGGCTCTTGAGATGAGACGGAAAGCCATTGTTGACGTTAACGACGATAGCATTGTGACTTTGACCTCAGATTGTTTGAAATTTTTGAAATCAAGGTCATACCACGATGTTCCTGTGTCTGATGAGGAGCGCAACTTTCCCCTTGCTTATGTGCTGGTGGTGCACAAGAATGCACCCATGGTTGAGCGAATTCTTCGTGCCATCTACACACCCAACAACATCTACTGCATACACTATGACCAGAAGTCTGCTCCAGCCTTCATTGCAGCCATGAAGAACCTGGCTAAGTGTATTCCGAATGTGTTCATTGCATCAAAATTGGAATCAGTGGAGTATGCTCACATTTCCAGACTTAAAGCTGACCTCAACTGCCTCTCAGACCTGTTAAGACCAGAGATAAAGTGGAAATATGTCATTAATTTGTGCGGACAGGATTTCCCCCTCAAATCAAACTATGAACTTGTAAAGGAGTTGAAGCAACTGAATGGTAGCAACATGCTGGAATCTAGCCGGCCCAGTGAACTCAAGAAGCAGCGGTTCAGCTTCAGTCATGAGCTTAAAAACGTGCCTTATGAGTATCACAGGATTCCTGTCAAAACCACACATGCTAAAGATGTGCCTCCACATGGCATTGAGATGTTCATTGGGAGTGCATATTTTGTCCTATCACGGGACTTTGTGAATCACATAAGCAGCAGCAAGATAGCTGCTGATTTTCTGACCTGGTCCACTGACACATACTCTCCAGATGAACATTTCTGGGCCACTTTGGTAAGGGTTCCTGGGGTGCCAGGTCACATTTCCAGGTCGGACCCAGATGTTACGGACCTGAAGAGTAAGACACGACTGGTAAAATGGAACTATCTAGAGGGATCATTGTATCCCCCCTGCACTGGCACACACATGCGCAGTGTTTGCATCTATGGAGCAGCTGAGTTACGCTGGCTTCTCAACTACGGCCACTGGTTTGCTAACAAATTTGACTCAAAGGTGGACCCGATACTTGTTAAGTGTTTGGAGGAGATGCTTAAAGAGAAATATCATGCCACTCAAACATGATCTAGACCAAAGAAGTGGACCCACACTTAGTATGGCGGTTAGACGAACAGGCCGGGTGATCAGCGAAACGTGATTACCGGTAGGTAGAATAATGCGTTTTCATCAACCCATTGTCTGAGAAAACTATGAGGATTTGGAGAGAGAATTAAGATCACAATAACTGTTTTGTCTGTAACATTCGGTCTTTTATGGTAGAGGTCAGAGAGTCAAATAGAAGTCCTTCTCTATTTATAGCTGCTGTTCTTTTCAATATTGTGTGGCACTACAATAGACTTAGTAGCTTTGTTGCAGGCACTTAAACTAAGTTTTTCTGTTCTGTGAAACAGCTGTCTTAATTATTTTGCAACCTGCAGTTACCAAACAGAGAATTGAACAAGAACTGAATTGCTGCTCCAAATGAATCTACTATACAGCTTTTTGTCTTAAACATTTTCATTCACTTTACCACCAATATTGCATAATTCAGAGGGCAGGCTTGTGCTGCCAGTGAAGGAGTTCTGTTATCTGTCATTGCTAACAAACACCTCTTTCAGTGGCCCTCCAAAGCATTATTCAGACAGGAAGAGTGCCTTTTGGAAATCCCAAAGACCCAAGTGCCATGAACAGTCACCGTCACTCAAGGCCTCTATCTGTATAAACAACTCATTAGCATGTACCTGAGAACCAAAGACCTAGATTGTCATATGTCTTTTAAAGAATACATTTTTGTTTGCAAGATACCAATTATGAAGAAATTTAGATAGATTGTATTGTATAATACTTTTTGATATTTATGTATTTATGAATTAAGGATGGAATTTTCAAGGATTTTCTCTTGATCAGTTTTCTTCTTAATGCAAATGATCCTTTCGGGGTTTCCACCATGGCTCTTCTGTCTCCATCAATTCATAGATACATGGAGATAGCTAGATCCTTTGACAGATTCTCTACTGTTACACCAACTATCTTTTAATTGTCTTTCATTGTATCTTTGAATCTGCATAACAGTCTTCTGCATAGCAGTTTTCCTCCTCCCTGTTATATGTTTCAAGCATGGGCTAAGATAAGGTGCACCACATTTAGTCTAAAACAGTTGATAAGTTGTCCATTTTTCCACTGAAAACAGGGATTTTCAACTGAAATCCAAATTGAGCTGAGCGTGGATGAACTCATTCTGCTTTCGAACAGATGGTTCTAGACTTGGCTGCAGCTACGCCTGACTTGGCACATACTGTATGTATACAGTATATCCAAAAGTGGTGAGGTTGTAGTTTAGAGGCAGCACATAGTCATGCACCCTACATTGGCGTCCAAAGGCCCTACATTTTTGCACAGTCTTGTATTGACCTGAACACAATAAGGTCCTTAGGCCAGCTTTTCTCCATTTTCAATTTTTCTTGTCTTGCCTGCCACACACAGAAATGGACAAAAACTTAGCTCCAGCATCAGCATGAAAAACCCATGCAGCTGTAGCGCCAACCAGCCGGTAGGGCTGCCGTGATGTTGATGCTCCATTTAAGTTAAAAAATCATCAATCCATCTCCTTGCCTCCTTCACTTGTATTTACAGTTTTTATGTTTGTATTTGTGCTGTTTCTCTTTCACCCTCATTCCTCTATTTGGACATTTTCATCAAGTCTGTCCTTCCACCAGCTGTTCCTTCAACATGTTCAGGTGCACATGGAAGTTGGGAACTGCCAAAGTGTGTGTCTGACAAGCCCTTTGTTACATTGTTTATGAGTATGGTCTAAAGAAATAAAGGTCAAGTTGAGGCTGTGCAAAAAATCTGCTATTTTTTGGCTTTTTCCCAGAGAAACTAAGATTGCATTAAAGGACTACATGGTAACATAATCCTACTGGAACTGGTGGACCCACATTGGGATATTGCCATTTACTTTAAAAACCAATGTAGACTGAATAAAAGTTTTCTCAACTTGTAAAACATGGCAGAAGAAGACCAAAAAGGTGACAGCTTTTCAGCATGCATTTGCATGACAAGGGAGGGAGTTCTTAGTTGTTCCTTCAGGATAAAATGTGTCAAAGTTAGTGAAACAATGCAGAGGTGAAAATTATCATTATTCCTCAAGTGTGAGTGTACTTTTGCTTCATTTTCAGCAGCAGACTGCAAAAGTTGTAGTAGTGGTAGTAATAGTAGTAAAAGTAGTCTATTTTGGCCCATTAATCAGACATAAGATGCACCACAGCTGGTCATATAGGTAAATGAACCAAAAAAGGCATAGGCTGAATCTGTTTTTTATATGACGCCCACCGCATTTGCAATACATCACACCAAAACAAAAAAGGCATTACAGATATCAGTTACAACAGAAACACGGCATCTATATGATTTACAGGAGAAGCTGTCAAAAATAGCTTAACATACTTGGTAATATACTAAAAGTTTGTATTTATCAATTGTGCAAGGTTTGAACAATTTTTTAAATTTACATTTTGAACTACACATTTTTAGCTCATCACAAACACTATTCCACAAGTTACCCCATATATAGAAATACATCTACGTCTAAAGTTTGTCCTTACCTTCATTCTGTAAAACATACCAGATTCCCAGAGTTCATACTGAATGCAGTAAGGAAGTACCATACTTCAACGTGTGCCTTATACATTATGAGAGTAGTCCTCAGTTCAACTATATCTGCAAATTTTAAGGTGTGTAATGTAATGAGGAGTGGGTTTTCAGAGCACTTTTTGATTATGCTATTGATTTCCCTCCATGTTCCTTGAACATTACTCCTGTGCTGTTATGATATTTCATGGTAATGTTTCTTTTTATTCACACTAATTATAATCATTGATTTATTTTTTCTGTGCCACATCTATTTGCTGCTTCCATACTTCTATGTTTTAAAAACTATAGAACTTATTTTTCTTATTACATGCATTCTCAATCCCCTCAGTAGTCAAAGTGTAATATGATTGTTATCTGAGTTATCTATGAGTGTTATATGATTTTTGCGATTCGTCTTTTTAACAGGACAGTGTTTATGATACAACTCAAGATATATGGTTAGAATGGCATCATCACATTTCTTTGGATCACTGTTGTCATAGACCTCATTCCATGTTTGGTTCCCAAGGTCTCTCTTGAAGCCAGTGAGGACTTCTTGTGTTTGATATTGAAATACCTTACATCAGTAATACTAGTTTCCCTATTGGTCTTGAAGAAATGCTGAAAATTGCCAAAGACGGGAAGGTGATCAGTTATGTCATTTATCAATAACCCAGCAATTTTCTCAGTCTCAAATATATTTGTAAATATGTGGTCTATCAATATGGCAGTGTCTATTGTTATTCTTCTTGGTTGAAAGATACAGTGGACAGACTGTAGATTGCTGAAATACTGTAGACTGTTGCTATACTGTCATAGAATTAATGAAGTCTGTTGTTATTGTGTTTCCATGTCGGTTCAATGGGTCACTGTTTTTATCTTCACCCACAATTTGAATTATTATTATTCAGGTTTCCAAATATATTGCCTAGATGTTCATTAAATGTATCCAGATTAAATCCTGGCGTTTGATACACACAGCTAGTAACTATATTTTGCTTTCTCTACAGAGATTTCAGTTGTTAGACATTCCATAATATTAACTTCAGTGTAAGAGAGTATCTTATCTTGTCTTTCACAACTCATAGCCACGCAGCACTACATTGTGAGCTTTTTCCATTGTCTTACCAGGTCTCAGATTCAGCTGTCACACTAAATTCATTAAATGTGCAAAGGTAGTAAGAGTAATTTCTCTGCAAAGTACTACTATTGAAATGTGTATTTGAAAAAGAGCCTCCAGTGGAACTCTCTGTTGCTCAATGCAGATAAAACTGAAGTTATTGTTGTAGGTCCAGAGCACCTTAGAAACACCTTATGTAACGATATTGCTACTTTGGATGGCTTTACCTTGGCCTCCAATAATCAGGCGCCTTCATACCTTAAAGAGCTGATTGTGCCTTATCATCCAACCAGAGCTCTGTGATCTGAAAATGCAGGGTTACTGGTGATTCCTAAAATCAGTAAGAGTAGAACAGGGGGCAGGGCCTCTAGCTATCAGGCTCCTGTCCTGTGGAACCATCTTCCAGCTTCAGTCCGAGGGGCGGACACTGTCACCACTTTTAAGAGTGAGTTGAAAACTTTCCTTTTCGATAAAGCTTACAGTTAGACAAAACTATGCAGCCAGTACTAGATGACACACCAAGCTTTCCTCTCCTCTTCTTCCTCCGTCGCCTCTCCGTCTCCGCCTCACTTGCATCCGTCCCTCACCTGCATCCCTGTCTCGTAAATGCATGTTACTACAGTAATTGGGCTTCTCCCCTAGAGTTTTGTCTTGTGCTTTATCAATCCGCAGCTGGCAGCTAGAACACCACCAGTGATGATGGACCTCCAAACATCTGGGTCCTGCTCCCTCTGCTGTGTATCCCTATACCTGTGCATCCCTACACCTGTCTCTGTCTCCCTCTGACTCTCTTTCTGTCGCTCTCCCCTTTCCTCTCTCTCTCTCAACCCAACCGGTCTTGGCAGTTGGCCTCCCACCTACCGCCTGGCTAGCTCGAGGGTTCTTCCCTTTTATTGAAGTTTTTCTTCGCAACTGTTGCTAATGGGGGATATGTCGGGTCTCTGTGTGTCCATCCCATAGACCTTGGCTGTTAACATGCTGAGGAGAACTACCCGCTCCATCTTATAAAGCACCTTGAGATAACTTCCGTGATGACTTGGCGCTATACAAATTAAATTGCGTTGACTTGACTTCATTGCAAAGATTTTTGAGTCAATTTGTGTCAGTCTGAAAAAAAATAGGTCTCATTGGTGCAATCACGGTGTACATTTTTTACATAGACTGTAGGAAAATTAAGTGACTGACACTTTGCGAGGCTGTTTTTTCACTCTCCTTGCTGCTTTCACACTCTTAGAGAATGAGCAAGGAAATATAGTGATGTTGTCGTGCGGGCAGCGCAAGCTCCCGCTGTTCTGTAAAGTGCCCTCTCTTCGGCAGTTTCCTTCCAAAGAGCATCTGCAGAGCACCACAATGTTGCACCCCGTCTCCTGGCTGTCAGTCTTGACTGACTCTGCGCACCGGATCTAGACTGCTGATGTTGTTTGAAAAGAAGTCATCAGCTCTCAAAACATCTTGGGTGCTCTCCTGTGCCACTTCCTCTCTTGCTGCAGCTCACAGCAACCACACCAATGCCAGGGTTTGACTCCTGGTTATTGGTAACAGGAGAAGAACTGTGTAATCATATCCACGGAAATGGAAAATTCAAAGTCTATCTGCTGCTGTGCAGTCATATGCACAGGAGACATTTTATTGCAGGAATGGTCTTGTATCATGTCTTGTCCTGTATCATATCAGGTGATCGTAAGTTGTGTAAATCCTGCATATGTTACACAAGAGCATTAGAACTACCACTACAAGTGCTACGACTACAACAACCACTTCTACTACTTCTACTTCTACTAGTAGTAGAAGTAATGATAATTACTAATAATATAATATAATAAATAATATAAATAATAAAATAATATACATGTTTCCCTCCCATCTCATTGGCACTTAGACTCTCATACACACATGCACACATACTTAGTTACATAGATCACCTGTTGGCTTTGGCGCTGTAGGATAAGATTAAGTGTCTCTTTGACATATGCTAAGCATGCTGACGTATTAGGTTACATTATCTACTACCTGAGGCAAACTTGACATCGTCTGTCCTTGTACCGTGGTATGGTATTACGAGTAAGTGAGGCTCTCTGAATGAGTTTGAAGTTAAAAATGTAATTTGAGATTCAAGACATCAGACTTACATATCAAAATTCATAGTGGGGAGGGATTGGTCTTATTCTGTTTGTAACAATTTACAACTAACATGCCATTGACAGAAAACGCCAGTGCCCCTCCCTGATCAGGTGCATATAGGTAAGTATAGAAAGTACAAAATATGAATGGCTTCTTTTCAGATTAACAATGTCTCACAGACATTCTGTCTGAGATCATGCACTGACAGTAAAGCGGATTGAGTGGAATGCAAGTGTGCAAGGAGAGACGAGTCATGTCAAGTCTGTGACCTCACCGACTCTTCTTTTCCTATATTAGCCCTGACAATAACCTCAATTCATGGCTGCTCTCTGGTGCACAGCGGTTCGAGAGGATAGGTGAAATTTGAACACGAAACCTCTGCTCCCTATGCCTTGGATGTGTGTCCTGGTGCATGTGTGTGTGTGTGTGTGTGTGTGTGTGTGCGCGCGCGCGCATGCAGGTGTACAATGAACAAAAAGCATCATTCTTTCTTTTGGGTCTGGTATGTCGGTCAGGGTCCAAACCACTCACTTTTTTTCAATACTTATTAAGTCTCTTTACTTAAGCAGATGCTGTGTCATCTTCTGTGTCTGTGAAAACTCTAATCTTTCCCCTAGTTTGCCCATCCTAAATTTGTTATTTTGTTACACTGTAAAATACTGAGACTGACCTTCCCCCACCTGAGGCAATTACATTAGGACTTGCTGTTGTTTGTCGTTGTTCAAGGAAAACATTGGACCAACTCCCAGTGGATGACCCCAGGTCACTTAGGCCACCTAGCCCACTGATTACATGAGACAGTAATTGCATGGAGAAGTAAACAGAAAATCATCTCAGAGTGTCTTGCACATATCTTCACTATAAATCTCAAGATCTCCCAATATATACTGCTCAATAGATACATGCTGTATCGTCATGTTAGCCCTCACATATGCAACACGTGGGGGAGACTGGGGCTTGTTGTCACACTTTTTACACTGTCGTGTATTTCTTGGAGTCAATACATCAGATCACAGAAATTCGTGTACCAGATGAAAGACTAATGTCTCACGTACGTATTTTGTATTCATGTCATTTTCATATCTTGTGCCAATGCAAAGTCATCGGCAATCCAATAGAGAGTGTGCACATGTGACAACTTACCCCATTGTGCAGTAAGTTGTCACACAATGTGGGCTAAGATGTCAGGAATCAGGAATCTTTTAATGCCATTACAGCAACTGAATTGTGTAACAAAACTAAGGTGCCTGCTTTCCGGTGTAAGTATTTCAAATAGAGAAAGAAGAAGAGGTAGAAGAAAGAGAGTTTCTATATACACAAAATATAAAACGCAATATGTACATTATTAATATCGTTATAAACTATAAATATAAATAATAATTAGAGATGTCCGATAATATCGGCCCACCGATGTTATTGGCCCGATATTAGCATAAACATGTAATATCGGTATCAGATTTTTTTGCTTTAAAACCGATGAAATAAAAACCGATAAAAATAAAACAACGCTTGCGTTACACCGAAATAGTGCCCTAATAATAATAATATATCCCTAATAACAATATGATAACAATCCCTCCCCAAACTGGATTTTTGCAACAAGTAAAACAAGGACAAAACAATTGCTATGGCTCTTATTTTACTTGAAAATGAATACAGAAGTCAGGCACTGAAAATTATTATCATTACAGTAAAATAAGGCAGAATATGGCCATTGAGCAAATGTTTACTGAGAGTATGCAAAATGCACTGGTCTGAAGTCCATAGACACTACCGTTATCTTCAGCCCTCAACCTCGGATATCTGTTTGCTTTCCTCAAAATAAAAGATTCAGCTGAACTATTACAGAAAAG
>OMPJ01040581.1:61457-71783 GCA_900312935.1 Carapus acus
ATTATTAATATCGTTATAAACTATAAATATAAATAACAATTAGAGATGTCCGATAACATCGGTCCACCGATATTATTGGCCCGATATTAGCATAAAAATGTAATATCGGTATCAGATTTTTTTGCTTTAAAACCGATGAAATAAAAACCGATAAAAATAAAACAATGCTTGCGTTACACCGAAATAGTGCCTATGCGCTCCTGAAGCGTTTACCTACCGGCGCACATATCGGTATCGGCGGTTATCGGTATCGGTAAATTGAGAGTTGGACAATATCGGCAGATCGGATATCGGCAAAAAAGCCAATATCGGACATCCCTAATAACAATATGATAATCCCTCCCCAAACTGGATTTTGCAACAAATAAAACAAGGACAAAACAATTGCTATGGCTCTTATTTTACTTGAAAATGAATACAGAAGTCAGGCACTGAAAATTATTATCATTACATTCAAAAAAGGCAAAATATGGCCATTGAGCAAATGTTTACAAAGAGTATGCAAAATGCACTGGTCTGAAGTCCATAGACACTACCATTATCTTCAGCCCTCAGCCTCGGATATCTGTTTGCTTTCCTCAAAATAAAAGATTCAGCTGAACTATTACAGAAAAGTACTGTTTCATGATGAAACTCAAAGCAGTTCAGAAATGTGGTCAAAGTTTCAAACAAGAACTTGAAGATCCATTTGTATAGGCTACGCTCAAACAAAACAAAACAAACAAATTTCCTTGCATGTCAGACTTTTCATCTGAATGACAGTTCTGGCACACATACATATACACTGATTTGCCAGGCCAAATCCGAGTGGGGAGTAGGCGAAAGTCATAAAATGGCAAAATGAACAAATAAATGAAAAACTGAATAACAGATGAATGAACAATTATGTTTGCTAGAATATCTGAAAGCTACAGAGATGACAAAAGCTGAAGAAAAGTTTCAGCACATCAACTTCAAAAAATGTGTCAAGCTGTTCAGATTGAGTGGTTTTGATCAATTCGATGTTTTCAGTTAGCCATACAGATATAGCTGCATGGTGGTGACTGTATCGTAGTGGGATTGCATCTCAAAACTTGAATTATTCTGAAGTGTTTTAGAGTATCTCCAGAGTTCTCTGTACTCTGAGTGCAGTTCTCTCTTACCTCTGTGTTGTGTCAACTGATGCTTTATATTTCCTGGATCAATGAATCAGTGTATTAAGAAAGCACCTGTAGAGTATTAAGTTCAAGTTGGTGAGGTACTGAAGTCATCACAATCAGATTATGAATAAAGAAAGATTATGTAATACTGGTGAGGTTGTACAAATAATAACTTCATGGTGAAAAACATTGGATACGGTGGGAGTGTGCAGACCAGCTAGCTGGGGTCATCACCAAGATCTTCAACCAGTCCTTCTTGCAGGCGGTCGTTTCACCCTGCATGAAGAACTCAACAATCATCCCTGCACCAAAAAAGCATGTCAGTTGTCCTAACGACTACCCCCTAGTTGCACTCAACCCCATCACCATCAAGTGTTTTGAGAGGCTGATCAGCTGATCAGGTGGGTTTTGTCAGTTGTCTTAACGACTACCTCCTAGTTGCACTCTACCCCATCATCATCATTAAGTGCTTGGAGAGGCTGATCAGCTAATCAGCTGGGTTTTGACCCCCACCCTACGGAGCCAACAGGTCCACGGAGAACGCCATCGCCACATCGCTAATAGGCTCCGATACTGCAAGTTTTCATTCGATTCAGGAAGGAAGCACAGCTGGAGGCTGTGGGTGGAAGCAACAAGGATGCTGCAGTCTTCTTTGAAAGAAAGCTGATTTGACCGCATTGGAAATTAGCATTTTAGGGGACCAACTAAGGCAAACAGTTGCGGACAAGAGGTTAGATTGAAATGGTTTGGTCCCAGGAGAGCCAGTGGATATACTGAATGGGGGATGATGGAGATGGAGCGGCCAGCGTGGAAGAAAAGAAGAAGACCATAGAAATGGTTCTCATACCCTCGAAGTACCCCCAAACAGTACAGCAGACAGGTGACCCAGTGTGGCAGCCTCTGAGGGACGCACCAAAAAGCAGAGGCAACATGTCCTCCACTTGTGTTGCGGCTTTGTCACTTCACTCTCATGCTTACTTTTTTGTACATGCTTTGTTTGTCTTTTTTTTTATGTGTCCTTTGAGGATAAAATTATGTTGGGTAAACTGGTATAAATGGGTGAAGAATTATCATCATTATTTTTGTTGTTGGTACTGCTGGTGTTTATGACACCATGAAATCAATTTTATCATTGTGTTAGGACTCCAAAAATAAAGGAGAGAAGTCCATATTTGACTTGTGGTCTTTACTTGCCACTTGCTGCTGGGTTTGAAGGGTCAGTCCAGTGCGTTACAGCATGAATTCCCACACAGACTAAAGATGTCGTGTGTGTGGCCTGATTCAGTTTGTACCTTGATGGACCAGGAGCTTGACCAGATGAACAGGCCTGTCTTTGTTTCCCCTGAATAACCAACGGCCTCTTGCAGAATTATGAAATGCGGAGTGAGCAGAGAAGGAAGGTTCAGATTTCGTTCACCTACTTTGGGTTGTGAGAGTATGATAAAGAGGTTTAGTTTTTTTTAATGACTTTTTCGGTATTTTGTTATGTTTTGCTCAAATTCCAACATTTTCAAAGTCTTGACTTTGCTCAGTTTTCTGTGTCTTGACACACTTCTCTCACTCAATGTAAATATCTGCCCAGGCACACAAACTTAGACAAACATCTTGGCCAATGCATTTGTGACATATGAGTAGAATGTGTCACATTAATGCTCATTTTGTTCAATGTTTGAGTTGTTAGTGCCACCAAAGATTACAGTCTCAGAGCCTTAATCCCCCCAAAAATCGAAATTTGTTTTGCACTCTTTATTATCACTTTGTTCTCGTGGATAGTCCAAATAGATATGAGGAGACTTTTTCCTGAGCATGAAAAGCCAGCTTTACAACCGCTGATTGCTTAAAAACCAGCAATGGGCTGTGGCCGTGTTTGCATAATGGAGTCCTTGTTTTTGCAGACAGCCACTGTTTCCAACCAAGACCTTACTACATGAGGTAAGAGCCTGGAATAACACTGACCTCTGTTCATGATCACTTCTCTCACACAGCTGCTGGACAGTTACAGACTCACTTGACAGAATATATGAGACAAACCGAACACTCTGTATTTGTCACAGACAATGTTACACAGTGTTACGTGTTCATGGCAAGACGTGTTGGGACCACTGACACCGATTAGATTTGTGTCCACTGGACTGTAACTCTCGATGTTGGAGGGGCGTTTCACATCATGATGCATCCATCTGCATAAACATCCGGTAGAGCAGACGCTCGAATTCACAAATTACAGATTTTTTATTCGCTGGTTGAAATAAAATGTGTATACCATAAAGGGAAACACTCTCTGACTGCTTCTTAATTTTCTCGCACAGCCACTCACTCTACCTGTACTGTATAGCAACCATACCTTGTGTTTGTGTGTAAACTTATTTGCATTGAAAATGGATTCATTACATTCAATTTGATCAGACTGTAGTTGTTAAATAGAGGTCAGCACACATACAGTAAATAATGTCCACTGATGTGGACTGGCAACAACACTCCTGCACAAAATTATTTCTCTTGTGTCTGCACAACTGAATAGAATAGAATAGAATAGAATAGGATGCAGCCCCAGTTCAGCTATGTACAGTGTAACCACAGTATGGGCCAGTTTACAGTATAAACCTATTTTACAGAATTAGTATGACTGTGTAAATAGCAAAGACAGTACACGTGGTAAATTGGCACACATGCAGTGTGCAGCATCAGGACAGCAGCAGGACAGTACAGTGTGTGTGTGTGTGTGTGTGTGTGTGTGTGTGTGTGTGTCCTTAGGCTCTCTGCCAGTGGGTGAGGTGACTTGTGCGTTGTCTCGAGTTCAGCGCAGTGACAGCTTGAGGGAAGAGGGAGTTTTTGTGCCCTGGTCTTTTTGGCCCGGTGGCGCCTACTGGTGGGCAGCAGGTCAAAGAGGTAGAGAGCGGGATGTGTGTCATCTCCTGCGATTGCCTCAGCTCTTCTGAGGTAGCAGGCTGTATAGAGGTCTGTCAGGGAGGGGAGGGGGCAGGCGATGGTCATCTGCACCGTCTTGACCACACCATAACGCAGTACAACAGGACGCTCTTGATGGTAGAGCAGTAGAATGTGACAAGCAGCCTCTGGCAGATGTTGTCTCTCTTCAGCACTTGCAGGAAGTGCAGACAGTGCTGTGCCTTCTTGATGACGCCATATTATATTAGATTAGTTTAGATTAGATTAGACAGAATTTTATTGATCCCCTCGGAAAGACTATTAATCAGTGTTGTTCCGATACCATTTTTTGGCCCCCAGTGGCGATTCCGATACATGACCGTCCCTTACCAGCCGATATAACTTAGATATAAACTTAGATATAAAATCATTGCTATTTTTCTTGGCCAGGCACTGTATGGAAACCTTTGTGAAACAGGAAAAAAGACTAATACAGAGTGAAGACGGTAAAAAATGTTATTGCCCATCTGGTATGGGTGACAATACAGTAAGTGAAAAAACTCTTGAATGTGGGCTCTCAAAGGCCAAAACAGAACAGTATCGATGTAGTCGCAACATGTATAGCAGTAGTGCAACAAGCAAGAAGTAAAATTAAATCAACGCAAGAAATAATATACATGAGATATCTTGGAGAGAGATCACGGCACTAAGGTCTGTCTGAGGTAGGAACATCTCTCTTTTTAATAGCTAATTCTCGACAAGAGTAGGCTAACGTAACGTTTGACTTGGGGATGTTCCAGTTTTCCAGTTAGGCAGCATATTCTCTATCTCTCCTGCTTCAATAAACTCCTGCTCCAGTCTTCTCCTCCCACTGGTCCATCCTCTGAAGTGAGCTGACGAGGGTCTGTTGCTGCGGTCCATCCCCCTTTCAATTGCAACAATTCGTAATTGCCGCCGCCTCAAACTCTTGGTGTCCAATCACACGTTTTGTTCTCAAATGTTTCAGGTTTGAGGAATTTATACTGACCGTTTGAGTTCCACCTCTCAAATCTTGGATGTAGCTGTTCCTATGTTGACATAGCCCTGAAACATGCTGGTTTGTTTTTCTTTAACATGCGAAAGCTGCCCCGCTATTGGTTAAGAGCGTCCACTGTAGGCCAATGGGATAGCTTGGCTCGACATGCACTGAGTATCGATGCAACACTACTATTAAAGTTATTGAATATTCAAAATAAGAATTCCAGCAGCTTTTAGGAGAGAGCAAAAGGAACATTTAATCAAGATAAAGACATACAACAAACGATTACATTTCATACTGTACTCCTCATTCTAATCTCACGTCTCATCCCCTAAAGCGGGGGTTAGGCTGCGTGTAGAGTCAGAGTGCCTCCCCATGGATGGGCTAAAAATAACATGGTAAACTGAAACAATTCTGGGGAAATTTTCAATGGCAGTTGATGCTGTCTGTTAGTTGACCCTCCCCCCTCCTGACAATTAAACACTTTTTGTGTTTCCAGTCAATACATGCGCACCAGCGTTCTGAACCAGCTGGAGAGGCCTCTGTGATTTGTTGCTACGTGTTGCTATGTGATAAATTTTGATCAAAGATAACTCCCAGATTTATTACAACAGTGCTTGAGGCCAAGGTTAAAGTAGCTATAGCATTACATAGTCAGTTTCTAAGGTGTTCAGGACCAACAGCAATGACTAAAATGAGTTCAGTAACGGAAAAAAAGTCAAGAAGTTTGTTGGCATGAAGCCATAGTGCTGCTCTCTAATTCTAACCTCCTTCCTCAACCTACCTTAAACAGCTGTCTCCAGTATCTTCATGGTGTGGCTCATCAGCTTCACACTTCTGTAGTTACTACAACTCTGCGCATCATCCTTATTCTTAAAGGCTGGCACTAATACATTTTTCCTTCATTTCTTGGGTATCCTCCAAGATTGTGGGAATTGTTGCAGCTGCTAGTTTGGGTGTGTTTTTCTTTAGAAAAAAAAAAGATACCCACACAATCTTAAGACCTTTGCCTAACAAGTCTGTGAGATAACTTCACAACAGACATGATGCCAGCTGTCCTCTGAGTAACGGGAGAAAGTGAGCAAGGCAGTTCACGAGTTCAGCTCACATGTACCTCTCCTATTTGACCACCAGGGGCCGTCTGGGCGCTGTTTTGCAGTTTGCTGTTTACAAGTGCAGTATAAACCACACAACCTCCAGAGCTGAATCTTGCCCTGACAGCGAATTTATCATCTGTCGATCAATTTATTACTGATGAATATATTATATTGATCGTTAATTGATCAATTGATCAAGAAAGTACCATACATTTAGTAACTGCATGTATCACATTTATTTTCACAGCTAAAATGTAAATGAAAACACGTAATTGATTTCTGGTGGTGAAATACTACTGGAGTTTTTAAAGACAGCTCTGCTGTTATAATTCACCAGAATCTTCGGTGCTTTGTGCTGTGAGGAGGAGGCGAGAACACTTTTCTGTGAAATCTAACTGATGTTTTATCAATTGATGTTTTGGTGCACTGCTTCTTTCAGATGCTTTATGCTTTGTTGGCATCATTGCCAAGTGCATCCTTTTTGGGGAAATGCTGGGATGTAGATCTAATAGAGGTTGAATGTTTGAATGTTGAGTTCTGCCTGCTCCATCCTTGAAAGCTTCTTGAGGTAACCTCTGTTATGATTCAGCATTATACGAATGAAATTGAACTGAAGTGAATTATGAGAGAAGGCCAACGATTGAATGTACTAACTTTTATATATCCCAACTGTACAACTGCAAAACAAACTCAATCCCTGGATCATTTCCTAAAATGCTGGCTCCTGTCAATGCTGGCTCCTGTCAATGACGGTCTGCAATTCAATTCAAGTAAATTAATCAAAGTTTAAGGTTCAATACTATTTTGAGAGAAGGCTAACGATTGAATTTAATTGATTTTATTTCACGGCTTGTGTGAATGCTCGGTTCTGATTGGCCGTTATTGGTCACATGAGCCGTCACGTGACTATCAATAACGGACCGCTGCGAAATCAGAGACTCACAGTTGAACCTGCTGCATTCATATCAGTCCGCGCCACACCATTTAACTCCACTCTGGATTGTTTACGTGCTGTTACCCGCGTCACGCCTCGTCAACATGAGCAATTTGAAAATTATTTTCAGCATATTTGGGGAGTATGAAACCTTCGATGCGTGGGTAAGTATGATACGTGTACTTCAAGCTGCGGCTTCAAACACACGTCGGTAGAAGTGACAGAAGCGCGAATGTAAAAGCAGAGTACCCATGTCGCCGTTACGGCACTATTTTCTTGCGAAGACGAAAATATCGTAGCCAACACTTTTGCAGAAAAATGAAAGTAGCCTTGTTATGAACTATTTCTGACAACTGTACTATTCATTAATGTTTTAAGCCGTGTAATAAGCGTGATAATGCCCTTGTCGTCGGTCATTGTTGCTTGATAATCACCGAGGGGTGCCCCCACCTCCCGACGCGAATTCACGTTGGTGAATTATGTGACATAACTCTTTGTTTGAAAATACAGATTGGTCTATCAACTGTCATCAACATCCTCTTCCTCCACCTGATGTCTCCCTCAGCCCAAGGCGGTTACAGACCAGGCAAGGTGTCTGCAGCCCAAGTTGAAAGGCATTATTCTTGACAAGTAGGTCATACAATGTAAGTCAACCAGCTCCCTAGGAACTTTTGACGAACTCTTAAGGCATACTTTGTATTTGATACCAAGTACAGTCAGATGCTCTATTTACACTTTCTTTCAGATAACTATTTTCATCGCTGATTTAGGTAGAGCACTGGAGAGCCCACGTGTGAGGTCAGGGCCAGGCTGCTGCACTAGATGACATCTGACTTGCAAGATTACATACATATATGTCACTTTTCTACCAAAGTTCTTGCATCAGTAATTTTCTAATTTAATTCAGAAGTATTTGACAGCATGGCTCTGATTTGTTTTGTTTGCCACTCTAATTTCGTGTCAACCAATGACCTTGTGAGGCATCTGCGGTTGATTCATGGTTTATATCCAGGTAAAACACTTCGCCTTAGATGTGCTCAAGCAAGATGTTGTCATTTTTTCAGTACCTTCTCAGGTTTCAGGAAACATTTAAACTCAAAACATGCACAGAACTTTGAGGATGAAGGTGAAGCTGAAACTCATATCACTGTTGATACTGTAGATGATACTGTATATACTGTAGATGATACTGTATATACTGTGGATGATACTGTATATGATACAACATCACACTATTTTGAAGGAGAAGCCAGTAGTACCCAAGTCCTGCCTGCAACTAACACTAGAACTCGTGACATGTGTGCATCTGCTATAGCGCAGCTTCAAGTTGCTGGTGTAGGTCAGTCTACTTTAAACCATTTTGTATCGTCCATGGAGGAAATTATAATGGAGGTACAGAGTCAAACTAAATATGCAGCTTTAAAATGTTTATCTTCTCGGGATACAGATGTGAAAACTAAAATTGAACAAACCTTTGAGACACTTGAAAACCCATTTGCAGCACTGAACACTGAATCGAAACGTAATGCATATTTTGGACAAAAATTGAGAATTGTTGAGCCTGTAGAAAAAGTACTTGGTATCAGATTTGAAAATAGAAGAAACAGGAGCACTGGAACTTATGATCAATTTGTTGTAAATGATAAATTTGCTTATGTTCCAATCCTTCAAACATTACAGTCTATTCTCAGTAATCCAAACCTCAGTGACATGTATATGTCGAACCATAATCACAAAGATGGTGTTTATTTTGATATAAATGATGGGTTATATATCAAGAACCATCCTCTTTTTTCTCAACAAAAGAATGCATTACAAATCCAACTATTTTTTGATGAGTTTGAGACGGCTAATCCAATGGGGTCCAAAAAAGGTGTACATAAATTAGGGAGTATATATTTTACGATCAGAAATTTTCCACCTAAGTTAAATTCATCTTTAATCAACATACACCTGTGTGCACTTTTTCATTCTCAACACATTAAAACCTATGGTTTTAGCGCCATCCTCGAGCCATTAATTAATGACTTGAAAGTGCTTGAAAACGATGGAATCAGAGTTCCCATGTTCAAAAGTCCAGTTCGTGGCAGTATTGTGCAGGTCACTGGTGATAATCTGGGGATACATTCACTTTTTGAGTTGGTGCAATCGTTCAGTGCCCGATACTGTTGTCGTTTCTGTATCATTGAGAGGAGCAAATTTCAAAGTGTGTTCTGTGAAGATGACCAAAGCATGATGTTGCGAACCAGAAACATGCTTGCAGAACATTGCCATGCTGCACAAACAAATCCACAGCTTCCTCATGTATATGGTGTGAAGCGATCATGTTTGTTAAACACTCTGCAGTATTTCAACACAGCTGACAACTTTTCTGTTGACATCATGCATGACATTCTCGAGGGCGTTGCACAGTTAGAGGTAAAACTTGTATTGGAGTATTTGCAGGAGAACTTCATAAGTGCAAAAGAACTGGCTAGTAGAATACAATCATTCAACTATGGGCACACAGAGAGGAGAAATCGTCCCCCTGCAGTAAAATTATTTGATGGAAGCAATGATTTGGGCCTAAATGCCATTCAGTCTTGGTGTTTACTCCGAAACATGCCTTTGATCTTTGGTGACCTCGTGCAGAGAGGGAATGAGCACTGGTATCTGCTAATGTTACTGCTGCAGATAGTAAATATTGTGTTTTCACCCATCGTAACAAATGGTATGACCATCTTTCTGAAACACATTATTGTTGACCATCATCAGCTTTTTAAACGCCTGTTTCCATCTAAAAATCTTTTGCCCAAGCATCATTTCATGACTCATTATCCTCGATGTATTAGGAATGTAGGGCCACTTCTGCACATGTGGTGTATGCGTTATGAGGCCAAGCATAACTTTTTCAAAACTCAACTTAAAAGTTTCAAAAACATCACAAAGACTTTGGCCAAAAAACATCAAAAGTACACAGCCCTGCACTGGGAGTCTTTCAGCCTGACCAGAGTAACCGTTGGTCCAGGGAAGATAATATCAGTCACAGATTTGCAACAAGGTTCAGAAATTGCAAGCAAATTAAATATAGCAATATCTGATAATGTTCTGTTGGTGAAATGGGTGAAGCATTATGGTACAGAATATCGCCCTGGCTTGTTAGTGTGTGCTGAGATTATTGAGGAGATGCCAGTATTTTGTAAAATCAGTTCCATTATTGTGAAAAATGAGCAAGTTGTACTTATAGGCTCAGGTGTGGAAACTATATGTTTT
>OMPJ01040582.1:0-22764 GCA_900312935.1 Carapus acus
GCAACGCATTCAGTTGTTAGTTTTTTAACCATCCTATCTTTTATTTGTTGGTCTTTATTTTACCATGGTTCTCATCAAATGGATAAGTAAATGGACACATAATTTGATCTGTTAAATGTGATAGTCGTGATAAATCTGATGACTAGGCTTGTCCTCTCCTGCATAAAATTACACTTGTATTAATTTTCCTTTCAGTATCTAAGAGATTTATCTATTTTACACGACTGTTTAGTTAAGACATAGTTAAGTATGTGGAGGTGATGATAAAATCTGATCAACACCGCTACTTTGAAACATGAACACCCGAAACAAGCTACCTTGGTGAGTTCATAGCCACTGTTCAACACGTAATGAAGGCTGGTGCACATGCTTTGAGAGTATCACTCATAATAACGACTGTATATTCACTTAGGTTTGTGTGGGTGGACATGAGCTGAGGCAAGTCCTTTTTTGGGGTGTAGTTTAAAACATGTTTCAGCCACTTCTGTGAGCTACTTTGATGTCATGAAATTAGTCGACTGACACATTTTCATCTTAATAGTCTTTAAGGTAGAGTGTTTGAATCTTGATTCACTGTTTGTTCTTTTCACTTTTTGGTGAGCCACACCTGATAAAAAGCATACTACGACTACCTGTCTATGAACGTCTAGTAAATCTCAGTAGAACTCTGATTATTGTATTTTGTTTCGTTGACACAAAGATAAGACCTCTTTTACTGCCAGAGAAGTGCAGAAATTGAGCTGTGAGAGAAAATGTGTTGAATTGAAAGTGTAACACAAAATAATTGAAAGTATAACTCACCCAAAATAATAAACTTTTTTGTGTGATTTTCATCTTTAAAATTATTGTTTGCACCTACCTTGCGGGCACTCTTCCACATATACTTCATATAAGCATAGGTAACATGCGGGTGGGCAGTGGGTAATGGGTGGTCCAGTTGTTTAGAGGGGTCAACACCTAGAAGGAGTACCAGGGTCTTGTGGGCCAGTGCCTGCAGCAAAAAAGAGGGCAAGAGGGAAAAAGGTTACAAATAGTAACAGTTACAAAAGTTATTAACTGTCCTCAGAGGGAATGTCAGCTTCATAGGGGTTAAATGGTTCTTAATCGGTTTGACAACAAAACAGATTGTTTATGTGATAAGTAGCACTCTCTATCCTAGAAGGAGGTTTGCGGAATCATTGTTATTATAGAAATGTGGGTGAGTTTGAGCCAAATTTTGCCAAACACAAATGAGTAACAAGTCAGTGAGTTACTGCATTACTATCAGAGAGTGCACACTCTGAGTTTATAATGTTACAATTTTGCCACTATAATAAAAGAACATGTGAAATAAAGCCCTATTTTCTATTGCTCCTGAGACTGCTGCCCCCACAACCCAGCCAAGTTAAGCGGCAGAAAATGGATGGATGGATTGAGTAAAATTCTGGGAAAGGAACTAATGCAAATTTTGGAAATTTGTTGATATTTTTTTGTGTCAAACTGCATTATAATGTTGATTGGACAAAGTTATGCATACCTTCGTCAGACTGTAGGGTGAAATGAAAAAATAAACTAAGCAAGAGAGATGTACAGACAGCAAATTTTGGACATGAACTTGCCATAGATAACTAACCTAACTCTAACCTAATCTCTTTTTCGGCGCATGCTATTTTCCCCACGTCTGTCTGACTTATGTGCTTCCCACTACACTGCCCCCTTGTCGCTGCTAGCCAGTTCAGCTTTATAAATAGGCCGCATCGGTGTACAAGCAGCACAGTTCACAGCGTGAGAAAGAAGTCCCAATTTCTGCAGCAACTTTGCACAGGTTAAGTTAGTCTATTGATTGATATAAAACATTTTTCTTTCATAATTTAGAGAGGTTTGGGATACCTTATGAGGTTTGTGTACAAACTCTTGCAATCAATTAGAATGACAGAGGAGTAAAGGAAGGAAAATCACATGATAAAACTGAGGAGATATGGGGGTTTGGAGTTTCTAAATAGTGTGATTCAGAGTTCTGGAGAACCTCCATCATTGCCAACTTAAAACGGGTTTAAATGTAATCGGATTTCATGGCTCCAGCTGATGTTAGTAGTGCACAACTCCACCAGAGCTCAATTTCCTTTTTCCATTTGAAAAGGCCAACTCCAATTTTGCATTTCTGGGGGCTGACGAGAAACTACTATTTGAGCCAGCAGAGAAAATACTGATGGAAGGTTGTTCAAAGGAAATCATGTTAAATTTCATACCCTCATTTCAAAGTGGAGTTCTACTGCACTTCTGTGCTGTTGCAGATTGATTCAGTATCCCCAATGGGAATATAAAGCTGATACATTTTTTAATCATTCAGTTTTTATTCATAATTTACCTTAATGTGAAACAATGAGCAAAATGAACAATGTATAAATTCAACAGTTGCATTCAAAGTTTACATAGTAACATCTGACTGGAGTAGATCCACCAGTGTTTTTTGTTTTAAAAACGCCCCCCCCTCAGCCATGAAAGGCACAGCAGAAGTTAACCATTATATGCACAAATCTGGGTACTTCGTACCAGACAAACTAAAAGTCAGTATTTCCAGATTTTGCTGTCTGTGTGTGTGTGTGTCTGAGGATGTGTGCACACACACTTGCAGTGTCATGCACAGGTTTTATCATTTCCGGTCTCTCTGTGTAAAGTTTATTGTTCCATTGCTCTCGTAAAATACTAACCAGGCGTCCACTCTTTCCACAAAGGCTGGCATACTTCAACCATGTCCTCATATCTTCGTGTGGACTGATGACCAGTGATCTAACCATGAGGATCCTCTGCCAGTCTTCTACGATGCGTTGACAGCCCTGGGGAAACACGCACAACCAGACAAAAAAATACAAAGAACAATAAGGTCACATGTTTTTTTAGTTATCCTCTTCAAAGAGAATCCTACAGTTGTTAAACTCTAAAGAGAATTAACACACGTCAGGAGGAAAGAATATTATAAAACCTAGGGGGTGACTATTACTACCTGCTGCCCAGTTCTTTAAAACGACACGTGAAAACTCACGTGCTTGAAACACAAGTGTGCTTGCAATTCATTCACTTGTGGAAACTATTCATGCCTTATGATTTTCATTTCTGCTTCTTTCTCAAGAAGTAGGAGATTGAAAGGTAGTGCCATGGGATAGTGTAGCATGACAGCATCAGATGGCAGTCTGAGGAAAGCAGGGATGGCAGAAGTACATAATTGTAGCACAGGACATACTGTATATTAGGATAACAAAAAATGGCAAGTTGAGCGGTCAGAGAGACAGATGGGTTTGGGGTCAGGGTAGGGCTACATCAGAGCTGTTAACAGATGTATGAGAAGAGGATAAAGAGGATAGAGCTAGTCAAATGAATTTAAGAGGAACACTTCAAAGAAGATTCATGAATTAAATGGAAAAAGAACACCAGGATGGTTGGTTTAACAGTTGAGGACACAAAAGATAGAGGAGGATGAAGGCAAATGATGTGCTGTGGTGATCCCTAAATGGAGAAACCAAATGAAGATGAGAAAGATGAATGTATGTTAGTTGAGGTTTAGTCTTCAGATTTCTCTCATTAATAACAGTAGCCATTCCAACATCTGTTTGTGGTTGCACATCGGGGATCAGGAATCAGGAATCTTTTATTGTCATTACAGCAATTGAATTGTGTAATGAGACTAAGCTGTTGAATTCTGGTGCAAGGGATTGGTATGAGGAGAAAAAATAAGAAACAGGAGGGGATCTATATACAGAAGAAATATAAACACACAATATATACAGTATGAATAATGGTATAAATGACAACAGAAAAAACGGGCACGTCTATTCACATGTGAATAGATGTACATATGTCAATCAAATGTGCTGCTGCCTTTACCTGAAGCCTTTCCCACCATGTTTCTCTTATTATGTCTCTCCTCTCTGGCACAAGCTTGTACTGGATCACCTCCTCCAGCTCCGATAACATTTGGCAGGATACCATTGCCTGAGGGCACGGACACAAGGGTTGAAATTTTAAAATTTCAAATAGCAGTGGAATGAGTTTGAATCCAACCCTTTCTATGAAGACAGCCTTTGAAGAGAATTTTAGGGAAATGCATTCACGCATGCCAAATGGAGCTCACTTGTGTAGTATTTCATGACCACCCACTATGATTACAGAGAGGAAGGGTGACAAATACACCTTCTCAGACATCTGCCACTTAAAACAACATGTCAAATCTACCCACACAACACCTCCTTTGGAGTCAATTGTCAAATTTGTTAGTCTTAAAATCTGAAATAACACCATGTACAGGATAGACAGGCAACAGATAGGAAACCTTGACCAAGTTAGTTTGAGGCAACTTACACCATATGCCCGACTGTAGCTTTCCCCAGCCATGGCTGTCAATTCAGCATCCAGAAGGTCCCTTGCTTTGTCAATGCACTACAGAAAAAAAGCTCACTTAAAAAAAACGCATTCACCAAAGCCAGTTACATAGTGTTAACCTACTTGTCAAGTCAAGTCAATTCCATTTGTAAAGCGCTGAATCATAACAGAAGTTATACAGTATAAAAATATTGTGAGTTAATTAATGAACAAACTATTGTTACATAGTGAGAGTCAGTCAGTTCATATGCTGTTTGTTGAAGAGTAATGATGGAAAAATTGATATACATTGTTATCTACATCAATCTCTGCCAAACACAATTTTACATTTGTATGTAGCAATTCATCCTTTCACAGATTTGGACTGATATTCTCAATAAAATATGTGCGTTTAGAAATGCTGTTGATCGAACCCAGAAAAAAAGGGAGTTGGGACAATCAATGTGACCAGATTTAATATTTTCAGGATAATTAGTTTGTTCCCTTTTGATAATTTCTTCATACTGTCTTCTAATTGCCAAGCGGACAGTTACAGTATACAGAGGTAGGGGAGACCGGAGCACGTTGTCGCACTTTTTACACTGTTACATTGTATTTAAATACATAATCAATACATTAGATTGCAAAAGTATGTGTACCACATGAAATACAACTGTCTTACGTACGTTTTTCATATCAAGTCATTTTCATATCTCCTGTCAATGCAAAATTATTAGTAATACAATGGAGAGTGTGCACTTGTGGGGTAAGTTGTCACAAGTGTAATACAACTTACCCCATTATGGGGTAAGTTGTAACACTCTCCGGGGTAAGATGTCACACTGAATTTTGCAACAAATAAAACAAGAACAAAACAATTGTTATGGTTCCTATCTACTTGAAAATGAAAACTGAAGTCAGGCATTGAAAATAGTTCTCATTGCATTCGAAAAAGTCAGTGAATATGGCCGTTGAACAAATTTTTACTTATAGTATGCAAATGCACTGGACTGAAGTCCATAAGAACTGCTGTTACCTTCAGCTCTCATCCTCGAATATCAGTTTGCTTTTCTTAAAATAAAAGATTCAACTGAGCTATAAGAGAATAGTATAGTTTTATGATGAAACTCTAAGCAGTCCAGAAAAGTGGTCAAAGTTTCAAATAAGAACTTGAAGATCCATTTATATAGGCTACAATCAAACAAAACAAAACCACACTGACAAATTTTCTTACTTGTCAGACTATTTCCGAATAACAGTTCTGGCACACATGTGCCAGGGGTGCACTGTTCGTGGGACCCTTACTGGAATTCGCCTGACTGGGGTTTGAACCCCCCTCTCCCGTGTCATAGTCAGTGGTCTTAGCCACTGTACTATCCAGCTGCGTACCATAGTACCAAGTACCATATTTGCTGGAGGTAGTTCTAGCTTAAAGTTGGCTTACATCAAAACAATGCCATGATGCCTAAATCTCAACTCTTTCAAGTCCACGTAAATCATTGTGAAGGTTTTATCTGAAAGGGGGTTATTTTGAAATATACAAGGTTGAAATTTTTTACTTTAGGATGTTCCCAAAACTCACCAGGTCTCTTCTCAGACTGGACATGATAAGGGAAAAAAAGTAGTATTTCACTTTTGATTGTCCCCTCTGATGGGGAACATAATTGTAATGTGACAACTTACCCATGTGACAACAAGCCCCTCCCCTACATCGACTGGGCATTTTCCTGTGAATATTTTTATTTTGATTGTAGTAGTCTGGTCGTTGATGTGTCTACGTAATAAACATTTGTACACATTTGTGTGACATGAACACATAAAGAAACTCTTCAAGAGAACAAAAAAAAAGGAAATGCAATATCTATTGATGCTGGCAGAGTCTTTTTCATTATTTGGAATATGAAGAAAAGAGGAAAACAACATTTGATATAGCAGTAAATTTGCCTTCAAACCAGTATCACGTTTTTGGGTAGTCATGCAGAATGTAACTGTTTTTGAAGAATTACAGTTGGGTGTGTGATTAACCAATTATACCGAACTGATGATTATCTTTTTTTATATGTAGGTTGAAAGACGGTCATTACTTGAGACATTAACAGGTGTCTTAGAGGCATATATTCGAGTGATGAGCAGTCCAATTTAAACTTCAGACACATGATGGTTATATTGCCAGGCAAAGATTTCATTGCTGATAAGTGTTTCAAAGGTTGCTGTTCAAGCTCTTTTGAAACACAAATATGTGTGCTACAGTGAGGACATAGACATTACAGTCAGCCATATTCTGACACTGAAACAAGACCAAGCAACTCAGCTATGCAAGAAAACAATCAGGTGCAGAACGATGACTGCAAACCCCCCAGTTTGACAGGTCAATTGTTTTTGACTGTTTGGCTGTGGTAGAAGGCAGATATTAGCCAAAGGACTGGAGAGACGTACTGTATAGAAATGTCTGCCAGCAACAGTAAAGGATAGTGGAAATTCTCTGTAAATTAGGAGTTGTGAATTTCATGCATCGCAGGATTTCATGTGTCCGCAATAGCCATTACACTTCACATTTATTCTACAGCAGAACAACAACTCTACAAATACAATCATGGTCAATACAAATGTCTTCTGAAGAAGTCCTGAGAGTGATCCTCACATGTCCTCAAAGCCTCAAAGGTTCCCAGAGAGACCTAACCACAATTTTCAGGGAGCCTGTCTGGGATTATACTATAGGGGGAAACATCCACAGAGGGTATTTGAGGGTAACGTCCCTCTCACTTAAGCCTTACCAACAGCAACACATTAGCTGAAAACATTCACTGGAAAAATTTTAACATTGTTTGTTGTGTTTTATGAGGGGAGTTCAATTCATTGTTGAAAGCAGCCAAATCACATTTCTGCAGAGTGGCATTGGAACAAAGACACTAAAATCACACAATTGGGTGCATACACATAGAATTAAGCTAAGGCAACAGAATGATAGCGGAGACGGGAATTTCCGAAAGCTGACAAAAAAATGCATCTGGAGTGACCTCCAAGAACATTCTGTGACATGCAATAAACTTTGGTGCACATTCAGAAAAAAACACTTTTATGAAATGTCCAGTCACTGAAAATATGTATCCCCCAACTTTTCCAGCAGGGTCATCTCTCAACGAGTCAGTGATACTGTAGGAATTCCATGAAGCACCCAGAAACAGGGACAAATCGGGACACTAAGATACAGATTTAAGCACTTCCACAGCCAATGTTTTTGGAAGCTGTTATTACTGGGCAGGTAAGAAAAGGGGGATGACAGGGGCTGATCAACGGGGCCAGAATGCACAGCTGTTTAAGCCCAACTCCCAAAATTATCTTTTTTGAAATGAGGGAGGGCGGGCATTGCGTGCCAATGCAATGCACAACAAGATGTAGGACAACTTGACCACAAGACTGTCTCATGATTGCCTCAACTCTTATTGCTCTGTTTACTCTTCACTGACTGTAAAGGGTCCTGACTTGAAATGTGCTGTCCAGATGACTCCCGATAAATACTGTTTCTGGCCAAGGATAGCAAAAACAAACATTGAACAAATATGATGTTCTTAAACCTATAAAGAGGTTGCACTTAAGTATGTATTTGCAGTGTAGTGGTATTGAAATCATAAAATCATAAAAAAAAACACGGAAGCAAGATTCAAACATTGCAACTACTATTTGTCTTTACAATTAACAATTTGACATAGAAGAGAGGTTGGATTGATTTCAATCATAAATCTTGGCAGTGCCTGCTTAATTGGGGCGAGTGCAATTGCCATGTGTGCATCATTGCTGCAATGGCTAAAGTCTATGAAAATGGAAACCTTTCATTCAGATGCAGAATCCTCTGAGTCTTTGCACAGCTGACGGTGTTACAGAATGGGGAATGAAACTGTCCGATGAAATCAGAAGGACTTGAATACAAGGATCATCCACCACATCCGCAGAACTAGACTGAGCTCATTGTGACATTTAAGCTTTCACCCTCATCCATCTGCTTTTCATTACTCCTCGTTTATTGTGAGTGGCCTCATAGTGGGCCAAAGTCAAAAGTCTGCATCCTCTGTACATCTGATACAGAACCCTTTCGCCCACACCTGGAACTAATCTCTGAATTGGAAAGTGAATAGGAGATGGGAGATTGTGGAGGGGAATTAAGCACAAACGGCAAATCGTGGAATCGTGGTGAAAAGCTGGTTTGGTGGAGCAGGTGTTCAACAGAGTGGGTGCTAAACAGTGTGTAGATTTGTTTGTGTTTAGCTTGTACAAAACAATTTCCAGGGCACATGATCTCATCTTGAATTTAGAATTTCATCCATTGTGAAATAACAGTTAAGCTACTTTTCCTATATTTCTATGTTACTTTATCATGTTGTGATCGAAACACTTCTGTTCGTTCCATGAAAGCTATGGACAGTGTACATGATGCTATATTTTTTAGTTTCAAATTTCAGCTTGTTCTTAATGTATTTTGTAAAAAAAAAAAAAAAAAAAAGATTTACTTAGTTTTCCCCACATGGAGTGAAAAAGGGAAGAAAATCATCTACACAATGGACCACCACAACCATGGACTTTCCTATCCTGCACACTTGACATGCAATTGATTTAAATGTCTGCCATTAACTAAAATGAGTTTAACATTACAGCTATAGTAGTAAGTAGTAGCAAGAATGTTAACAATCACCTGCTGGGCCAATGAGAAGAGGTCTTGATGCAGTGCTAGCACAGCTCTGTAGAAAGCACCATCATGTGTGTCTCTTGGGATCATGCAAGTGTACTCCTCCATACTGTCCCAGTGTCCTGAGGAAACAAGTGAAATAGATAAAACATAGAAATTGGGGGGTTTAATTATTAACTCTGATTATGAGCAGCTGGGGGAAGATGCAACTGGACTGGAGCATGCTCATGTTGCTGCGAATAAGGGTAACAAGTGAACTTCAGTTACATGGTGGTTTTAAGGGTGCAGGCATTATGTTTGCTTCTGATTATTGTGGTTGTAAAGGGTGATGAGCAAAGTTAAGTATATTGATACCAGTGGTATCAAACGGGCTCCTTCTTGAAGAGCTATGGGGCAACATGTTTCACCTTAAGGACACTCCTGCCACTTTTTAGATAATTCAATACACCAACACCAATTATCTTTCATGCCAGAGTTGCTTTATGGGGTGCACATACCCATCATAACCATCCCACATACCACACCCTTTGAATCATACCCATCGATCGATCTCTTCTTGGTTCTCCCCCAGCATGTTGTCACACATCGGTATTACGGTACAAAGATCACATTCCATTCAAGCATAGCGAGTGATCTGTTGCCATTTTAGCTGCACATTTCACTGACCTTCGACATCAAAAATTTAAATGCTGCTGAATTGTATACCTCATCCTTAATGGGTGGGTCTGTGTAGCATCCATTATCTTGATTGTGCAACTTTCTGTTATCAATTTGGATTTATTCAGTGTGAACACAGTCAAAATGAGGCAATACCTAGGCCCCAAGCAGCTGCAGCAGCCATCCGAGCCATTTTAGCCTGGGTCTCTTCACTGACCAATGTCCACTCCTCACAGCACTGCTGGTGCAATTGACCCCTGCAAAGCAAACACCATTTACTGAAGATGGCAAACAAAACAAAAAAATATGCGGACAGTGGTGACATACCCAGTTTTCCAAAGCATAGGTCGCACTTTTTATAGTTTGGCCGAGGGTGAATACACAGGTGCGGGTTATATGTGAAATTATTAACATATCTAATTTCATCTGTTCGTTCTTGTCACACTGACAACTGCGTGAGGGTGCTGTAGGCCGGTGGATCTTAACCGAACCCCAGGGATTCGATGAGTCCGTCTCAGGGGTTCGGCTCAGCGTGTGTCCCCCCAAAAATGGGACTTAAAGTCTGGAGTGACTTATTCATGTTTTTTTTTTGTTTGTTTGGTTTTTATGTTTTGTTTTGTTTTGCCCCTTCATAATTATGCATTTTTTTGGCTAGTGCGACTTATACCCTGGAGCAACTCCAGAAAATACGGCAATTTCACCAATAAGTACGTGCTTGTCTATATGTCTACAAGAGGGTACATTTGGAACCATACAGTACATGCCTCTGAAACTGTCTACATTGTTTATGTTGGGTTTGGTCAAGGGTTAGTTAAGGACACGAACGAAAAGACCATGGTAACTCCTGTGGAGCATAATAGTGTGGTGTTTTAAATGAAGGAAACCTCAGTGAAATAGAGTTGTGTTGATTTGGTGGCTCTCCAAAATGTTCATTCAGTCTACATGCACGTGCATACGCACGCACGCACGCATACATGGATTACAAATAAGGACTGGGAGAATTTTAGGTGTGACTAAATATGAGCCTTGTTGATACTAAGAAATGGGACAGGTGCATAAGATCAAAGTTTGATGATAACATCCACATATTAGATCTGGCTCCAGTTTTTCTGTGCCAAAAAATAACTATGGCCTACTTCTATGGCCCAAGCAGTTATGGCCAAGGATGAAACAGAAAATGACTTAAGACCAAAACTTGGGTTTATTCAAACAGCTGAACATCCTCAATCAGGATACTGTCCTGCTGTGTCCTCTGTTGACAGTAACAAGTATCTCAGCAAACAGATGTATGTTCCTGTTGGGATCATGTGCATCTAACCAGGACTAATTCCTCATTAACAATAATCAGTGCATTATTCACTCTGCTCCACATGGATGAACTAAACTGCATCTGTTTTGCAGGCAAACTGTGAGAGGAGGCAGGAAAGACTAAGAGTGAGAAAGAGCAGATTTGGGTAGGGGTCTCCAGGTTCATTGCTATCAAATAACATGAATGCCATATGATGGGCATATGGATGGACAGAACAAACACTGAGAGTACAGCAAAGAGCTCATAATTGGACATCTAAAAATATCACCTAGGGAATTAGTGTTTAGCCATTGTTCTGCTCTTTGGCAGCATGAAATCCCAATACTGAGAATTGGTGGAACAGAAATTTTATTTCAGTCTGCCAAAAGACAATGATGAAAAAAAATGGCCTGCTGCAGGCCTCAAATATTCATCTTTTGCTGTGATTTTTTTAGGGTGGGGTTGTGGGGGGCAAAGGTCACAAAGAGGACAACTGAGTGCAAATATATAAGTGTGAGTTAACCAAGTGGAAAAGTGACGATGCAAGTGGTAGAGATGGTGAGGGAAGACTTAAACTTAACATATCTTGAATCAACCATTCAAAGAAGTGGACAGTGTGCATGAAAGATGAATAGTGAAGTGCTAACTGGGTGGCATGGATAGTAGAGAGTGTCAGAAGTGCTTGGCAAATAGCAGGTAAACCAAAAAGGAAAGTTTACAACAAATACTGAGTTGTATGGTTAGGATCAAGATCCTTAGGTTTTCAACTGCAGGAACAACTACAGCTGAGCAGTGTAGAGCTGTGGTCAGAGAGGCAAGATTGAAATGGTTTGGTCACATACAGAGGACATATGGTGGATATATTAGACAAAGGATTTTGGAGATATAGCTGACAGGTGGGAGGACAAGGGAAGAGCACGGCAACAGTCCGTGGATGCAGTGACAGAGGACATGTTGACAGTTGGTGTGTCTGTTGAGGACTTGAGAGATAGGAGAATTTGGGAACAGCGACCCCTAAAGGCACTTTTGGCACTGGATTGATGCAAAATTGCTTTTCGTGTGACCAAGTCAAAATATGTTCATTTAGCTTTTGTTAAGAAGTATTCACTGCTCTAATGTCCCGTATTACTGTCTCAACTTTCTCTTAATTTCAACCAAGGATCAGACATGACCTCTAGAGAGCCTAGATTCAGAAACAATGACTGCTGGCAGAACTGGACCGACATGAAAAATTTACCATTCACCAAGGGCCTCTAAACAGTGCATTCGTCCAAGGATGAGCTCTGGATCCTCCTTGTTCATGTCAATTTTCTTGTCGTATGCAACCAGGGCATCCTCCCACTCATGCAGCTTTTCATACCAGGTTGCTTGGATTTCCTGTTAGAAAAGTAGATATGAAAAACTGTTGTGACACTCAAATTAGATGTACTGCTTCTAACCATTAATAACATAATTTCTGGAAATAGAGAAACACCTATGTGGACGAGTTACTTCACAGACAGATCTAAAAAAATTTCACACACTTTGTTGACTCCCCTTGACCAATTACGAAAAAACTCAGTGAAAATGGAGGCAGGAGGACTGTCTGTCTTCCCACATCATACAAAAACATTTGTGGAAAAGTACTGTGAAGCTGCTTTCATCGTGTCACTTTTCTTCACCCAAGTAAGGAAAGAAAAACAACCACAGCTCACAAGTAACCAGGAGGAGGACATTTTAATATACAGTAGGTGCCACCAGTGAAACTGAGATTCAGCAAACTTCAGCAATTCAGCAAACAGACGGAGGTTTGAAGTTTGCAAGATGTCCACGATTGTAGATAACACAAATTTGAATTTAGGCTTTGTTGGAATGGTCAGAGTACTGGACATACCAGATTAACAGAGGGAATTCCTCTTCCCGGTAACAATTAATTAGTAATAATTAGTAGGGGAAAAAAAGAAATTCCTCAACTCATTCATGTCTGGCGGTCCATCTGTACAAAATGTGAGCCACTACAGACACTATAGTAACATCTGTGAGCAGTGGCCTGGTAGGATATAGGCACAAAAGTGCAACATTGGGAAAAAATTTAAAGGCAGAAAAACTCTATAAGTGTTGCATAATAACTTTGGAAAAAACATTGAGCAATTCAGCCATTGGCTAACAGCTCAACTGTGTGCTGTAGTTGTTTCTCTTGCGAGAAAAGAGGTGAAGTGGGGGAAAAAACGGATGACATTACCAAGACAACTTGCAGTATCTGTTACATACTAACACCACAGGCAAGCTAATGGAAAACAAGGGAGATGTCTGGCAAAGGCATATAAGGGTTAAATGTGAAATTTAATAAGCTGCAAATACTCTATGAATTACATGAAGGTATAATTCCGGATGTTTCGTTTGTCAACTGACTACTTATGTATCTACCACATGCTGTTTATCACTGAGACAAGTAATTCTGGGGGCAGGTGTCCCCTCCCTGAGCTGCCACCTTAACGTGGTGGTTGTCAAGGGCCCCTGTAGGGGCCCCCGGTAGGGTCTCCCAAAGCAAAAAGGTCTCAAGTGACGGGTCCAACTAAGAGCAGCTCTGAACCCCTTATGAAGAAAGAAGACCGAAAGAAGTTCACGTTGCCCGGACTGGCGTCACCGGGGCCCCACCCTGGAGCCAGGCCCGGGGTAGGGACTCCCCAGCGAGCGCCTGGTGGCCGAGCCTCTGCCCCCGGCCATAAGGGGCCGGTGTGTTGTGCTATGGGTGGCTGTCAAAGGGGGGGGCCTCGGCGACCTAAACCCCAGACAGATCAGATGGCTATCGGAACATGGAATGTCACTACACTGGGGGGGAAGGAGCCCGAACTGGTGCGGGAGGCTGAGCGTTACCGACTAGAAATAGTCGGGCTCACCTCTATCCACATCTTGGGCTCTGGATCCCAACTTCTCGAGAGAGGATGGACTCTCTTCCACTCTGAAGTTGCCCGTGGGGAGAGGCGGCGAGCAGGAGTGGGCTTATTAATAGTCCCCCAGCTCTGCCGTCACGTGTTGGAGTTTTCCCCAGTGAACTAGAGGGTGGCGTCCCTGAGCCTTCGGGCCGGGGACAGGTCTCTCACCGTTGTTTCGGCTTATGGGCCAAACAGCAGTGCAGAATACCCAGCCTACTTGGAGGATCTTGGGGGGGGGGTACTTGATCTGACCCCACCTGGGGACTCCATCGTTCTACTGGGGGACTTTAACGCCCACGTAGGCAACGACAGTAGTGCCTGGACGGGTGTGATTGGGAGGAACGGCCTCCCTGACCTGAACCCAAGTGGTGTTTTGTTGTTGGACTTCTGTGCTAATCACAGTCTGTCAATAACAAACACCATGTTCAAACATAAGGGTGTTCATTTGTGCACTTGGCACCAAGACACCCTAGGCCGGAGGTCAATGATCGATTTTGTAATCATATCATCTGACCTTCGGCCGCATGTTTTGGACACGACGTTTAAGAGAGGGGCAGAGCTGTCAACTGATCACCACCTGGTAGTGAGTTGGATCCGCCTGCGCGGGAGGAAGCCGGACAGACGCGGCAGGCCCAAACGTATTGTGAGGGTCTGCTGGGAACGTCTGGCGGAGCCCTCCGTCAGAGACACTTTCAACTCCCACCTGTGGGAGAACTGCAAACAGATCCCGTGGGAGGCTGGGGACATAGAGTCCGAGTGGACCATGTTTTCCACCTCCATAGTCGACGCAGCAGCCTGAAGCTGTGGCCATAAGGCGGCGAGTGCCTGTCGTGGCAGCAATCCCTGAACCCGGTGGTGGACACCGGAAGTAAGGGATGCGGTCAAGCTGAAGAAGGAGGCCTACAGGCCTCATTTGTCCTGTGGGTCTCCTGAGGCAGCTGACAGGTACCGGCAGGCCAAGAATGCGGCAGCACGGGCTGTTACGGAAACAAAAACACGGGCCTGGGAGGAGTTCAGAGAGGCCATGGAGACGGACTATTGGTCGGCCTCGAGAAAGTTCTGGCAAACCGTCCGGCGCCTCAGGAAGGGAAAGCAGTGCTCCACCAACACCGTCTACAGTGGAGGCGGGGCACTGCTGACCTCAACTGAGGATGTAGTGGGGCGGTGGCAGGAATACTTCGAGGATCTCTAAACCCCACTAACATGTCTTCCATAGAGGAGGTAGAGGCAGAGGACCTGGAAGTGGACTCGCTCATCACCCTAGCTGAAGTCACCGCGGTAGTTAAAAAGCTACACGGTGGCAAGGCGCCGGGGGTGGACGAGATCCGCCCCGAGTATATCAAGTCTCTAGATGTTGCAGGGCTGTCATGACTGACACGCCTCTGCAACATCGCATGGCAGTCGGGACAGTGCCTTTGGACTGGCAGACCGGGGTGGTGGTCCCTCTGTTTAAGAAGGGGGACCGGAGGGTGTGTTCCAATTACAGAGGGATTACACTCCTCAGCCTCCCCAGGAAAGTCTATGCCAGGGCGCTGGAGAGGAGAATCTGGCCGATAGTAGAGCCTCGAATCCAGGAGGAACAGTGCGGGTTCTGTCCTGGCCGTGGAACACTGGACCAACTCTATACTCTCCGCAGAATACTGGAGGGATCATGGGAGTTTGCCCAACCAGTCCACATGTGCTTTGTGGACTGGAATACCTCCTTAGGGAGGCGTCCAGGAGGCATCCGGTACTCCCGGTGCTCCGGGAGTATGGAGTACATGGCCCCTTATTACGGGCTGTGCGGTCTCTATACAACCAGAGCAGGAGTTTGGTCCGCATTGCCGGCAGTAAGTCAGACGTATTCCCAGTGCATGTTGGCCTCCGCCAGAGCAGCCCTTTGTCACTGGTCCTGTTCATTATATACTGTACATGGACAGGATTTCTAGGAGCAGTCAGGGTCCGGAAGGGGTCCAGTTTGGGCACCACAGGATCTCATCGCTGCTTTTGGCAGACGATGTTGTCCTGTTGGCACCCTCAGACCAGGACCTCCAGCATGTGCTGGGGCGGTTTGCAGCTGAGTGCGAGATGGAGGGAATGAAATCAGCCCCTCCAAATCTGAGGCCATTGTTCTTGACCGGAAAAGGGTGCTTATCACCCTCCGGATTGGAGACGAGGTCCTGCCTCAAGTGGAGGAGTTTAAGTATCTTGGGGTCCTGTTCACGAGTGAGGGTAGAGTAGAATGGGAGATCGACTGAAGGATCGGTGCAGCGGTGGCAGTGATGCGGTCGATGTACCGGTCCGTCATGGTAAAGGAGAAGCTGAGCCGCAAGGCAAAGCTCTCGATTTAACAGTCGATTTACGTTCCTACCCTCTCCTGTGGTCATGAACTTTGGGTCATGACCGAAAGGACAAGATCTCTGGTACAGGCGGCCGAAACGAGTTTCCTCCGTAGGGTGGCGGAACGCACTCTACGAAATAGGGTGAGGAGTTCTGCCACCCGGGAGGAGCTCAGAGTAGAGCCGCTTCTCCTCCACATCGAGAGGAGCCAGCTGAGGTGGTTCGGGCATCTAAACCGGATGCCTCCTGGACGCCTCCCTAAGGAGGTATTCCAGGCATGTCCGACTGGGAAGAGGCCGCAGGGAAGACCCAGGATGCGCTGGAGGGACTATGTTTCCCAGCTGGCCTGGGAACACCTCGGGGTCCTCCCAGAGGAGCTATAGGAGGTGTCTGGGGAGAGGGAAGTCTGGGCTTCCCGGCCCCGGATAAGCAACAGAAGATGGTTGGATGGATGGATGGAGGTGTCGAAAATTTTCCAAATTATGTGCAGGTATGTGCATAGGAAGAACATAAGGCCATAATAATGACCATGTGAACTGCAAAGACTAAGATTACTGCAGTGGGAAGGAAAGGAAAAATAAAATACTTACCAGCTCACCAAAATGTTTCATGGCATATTCAAGCACTCCAGATGCTGCCTCTGGCTGCTGAAGTTTGTTGTTGATGCTATGAAAAAAAAGAAATGGAACCATCTCAAGACAATACAACAGTGAATGTTTTGAAATATAGACATATCATACGTATACATAAAAATGTACACGTAGTATACAGTATATAGGGTAGGTCAGTAGGTCAAAATACTCATGTATACCATGTAAAAAAAAAAAAAAAAAAAAAAAACAGGACATAAATAGGCCAGCATTCTCTGACCATTTCCAGTCAACATTAAGGCTGACTTCAACGCACTTTCGTCAAGTGAGAAAGTTTCTTCACTCAACGAGTGTTTGTTTTGAAAAGCAAATGCACCTATTCACACGTGTCATGCTTCATCCTTTTTGTACAGCCTTTCCAGCTGCTTACTGCCACTGACACATCTGGAAATGCTCAAGTGAAACACAAGTACTTTAAATTTCCTCGGGAGTAAAACCTGTATGCATCCACAGTGAGCATATTTGTAAAATGTACAGTTTTAAAGAGCAATGGTGCACTACATAACATGTGGAAAAGAGTTGATGAGGGAGATCTGACTATCTCAGAAACCTTACTTATGACAGGGTTGATCCAGGCATGATGTGATGAAAATCACCACATGGGGTCCAACTTAAACTTGGGAAGCTACGGGTGCTGACGTGTATACGTAATAACTGCAACACATGTGAAAAGGAACCTTATTTTGGGAGAGAGGACCTCGGTGCAAAAACAAGATCACTTTGTCCACCTGACAAACTGTCTTTGAAACAGACATAGTGTAACAATGATTTTGCTAATAAGGGTGAGGAATACTGAAGAAAATCTGTGTCATTGTGCGACTACTACCTGTAAGTTAATTCTTCAGAGGGCTTGCCTCTTACTTTCAAGTATGATCACATAAAGGGAATGTTGAAAGTAAAAACGTTGCAAGGAGAAGACATTTCTAATTGCCATGATTACATGGATTTCAGAGGAAAATCTGAGTAGAGAGAAAACTCAGGCATGTGCTGTTGATGTTTTTAAGTCAGACGATTTCACATGGAATTCGTTGTCTTGGAGGACCTCTTGACTGCTCATCAAAAGCTCAGGTTGCTGACCAAGAGGAGCTGAGAGACTATATCCAAAATTTGGAATTGATATGATAGAAATAATTATTAGCAATGCAGTATTAGTATTGTCATAGAACATATCAAGATATCGTGTAAACACTCCAATTGGGCCCTTTGATATTCCTGCTTTTATCACTGCATACACCATTGTCGAGGTCATTGCATATGTCTCACTTGTTGTGAAACAAATTTTATTCCTACTTAAACCTTCAAAAGTTGGAATATACATCAAACTATAAAGTCAACAGTAACACTTCACACATACACTTTTAAGGGTTACGTCTGGATTTATATGGCCCAAGTGCTTAAATCTGTTGGCCCCCATGAAGTGTATGGCTTCAGGGGGAGATAATTTTACAGTTATTAATGTGTGTGATGAGGCATTGTACCTTTGAAAGGTACAGAGCTTCAAAAGTGGAAATTGCACAGAAACAACATTTGTTTCCATTGATTGATTAACCAATGCCAAGAAACAAATCAACATTACTAAATGTTTTTGGCCAAAAAGAGCATTTCACATTCTGCACATTCACCATTGAGAACATGCAGTAGAATAGTTGAGACTGTAAATCATACTGCCTTTCCTAGCATTCTTTGATCTCTCAGGGTTATCTGTCACACAATGACGTCTTTGAAGCGCTTTTCAAGATGCCAAAACAGATGACATTAGGGGCAACAGTTAAGACCCCAAGGAAAATCAACTCTAGGTGTGGTTGCATAATACAAGAAAGTGAGGTCATTTTAGTGAATTAGTGGTTGTCTGTGCATCATCACAGAAAGTGATTTGAGGAACCAATATAGTGATTGGTAAAATGAGTGGCTCCAAGCTCTGGTTTAAAAACATAACAATGAATATGTTGTAGTCGCAGTATAATAAAATTTCTGTAAGTATGCTTTAATTGACCATATTGCTGATTTTCTACAATGACACATCAGAAAAAGTAAAAGTGGGCTGTGCTGTGGACCCCTGAGACTTCATTGTCCTACAGTTGGAGCCATCTGGTTGCCAGCTACAAGCACACACCATCTAAACACATCCAGATGATAAAATTCACATAAGGGAGCTCCAACAAACTGTTAGCACGCAGAAGATGTGTTCAGACCACAGTCTGACCACCGTCTTGTTCACAGCCAAAAGCATCACTTCGCAAGTCCGACACAGTCCTCTTATCTGACCCTATGAATCAGTGAGTCATTGCAAATCCAATCAACAAGACCGTTTACATCACTGACAACATCTTTCCTAAAAACCTAAGACAATAGGCTACACATACAGACATATTCTGTGTTTCTTTGAGGTTTTGTAGTAAGCTGCTTGCTCAAATGGCATTTCTTAAATTAAATATACCAGAACAATTCAGAGCATCTTGCCGTTTTCCATCTTTCAGTGACCGACAACACTCTTCCCTGCTGCTGGGGTTTCACAGCAGTGGAAAGAATTCAGTCCATTCTCAGCAGAGGTATGTCTAATAGCAACAATTTACAAGTTACATAAAGGTTTGTGGCAATCAAACACAATGAGACAATGAACCCTACTGTACTGATACACTGCCATCAAGCATACATACTGTACATCTGTAGGTAAAAATATTTTGGCTGTATTCTCTAAGGCTTTCTTTTGTCAGTCTATATGCTGCCAGTTGCAAACAAATATAAAGACTATAAAACAATGCATATATATGATGCAATCATCACTAATCAAAACCCACGGGTACAAACCCAAAACATAATCCAGTTTCTTTTCATATGTTACCACCTGATCACAGATGGCGATTACATAATATGAGACACAGGCGCACACAATCCTATGGTATTAATCTAATCCAGAGAGTGACATTCTAGGTGCTTTCTCTAACGAGAGAGCAATCTAGGACCTAGGAACCTAGGAATAATCTAGGACTGGAATAGGCCCCACAAAATCCCTGCAATTTTAATGGGGAACAAGTGGATTGAGAAAAAGAATCAATGAGTGAATTAGGTCGTCAGTGAATTACAAGGCAAAAAGAGACCTCTAACACTGAGCCAATGAAACAGTAGCAAAGACAGAATTGCTTTTTTAATCCTCCAAAAATGCGTCGGTGTACAAATAAATGGTGTCAGATTCATTCAGATGTGTTACAGAGAGAAGTGTACCCTCGAGCTCCCAATATATCGACATCCACAAGATAGACATACTACAAGATCAATAAAACCAAGGGACCATTTATTTCAAATCTTACCACTTTGGCTGCGAGGAGACAGAGACAACACTGATTGAAACTGTGAGTCATAGAGACAATGCACTGTACAAACAGAAACATCTGCTGTTTCTTGTCATCTTCTTAGCTTATGTTTCCGCTATGACTTCACAGCGTCATCATTTAGACAGATAGCAATAGGTACATGAAACTAACACTCAGTAATTCATTCCACTTTTTGCAAACCACATTTGTGCCGTTTCAGTCAGCACCATTTAAGATTAAGATACAAGTTCGAAACTTGCAGTAGAAGAACAAGAAGACATAAATTATATGACTGCAGTGTTGCATGAGTAAAACCAGCGAGGACATAATGAGAAACATGTTGTCATTGTCAAACGCAGGCTTTGGTCCCCATGCATCCTCGGAAACAGCAATGCATCATTGCATGTGATAAACATGAGGGCAGGGGATGAGTTTAAATCAGTCACCATTTTCATTCCAGATGGTTGAGGGATATGGGTAGCTTAAGGGGATTGAACTCATCTCGAATACATTTTGACTAACCTGTAGTTTCTCAATTCCCTTTAAATATCAACAACACAAGGGGCTGTTCAGTCATCAAGCAGATGCCACGACATTGAGGAACACTGAAAATCATTGGGTGACAGCCCAACATTCTTAGAGTATCTAATCAGAACTACAGAGAAACAAAATTATTCTATGGCAGACCTCACCATACAATTGATCCTTCACTGCTTTACAACCCTTATTGAATAAGAAAAAGATTTTTTTGACGTTGTACAGTTAATGTTTTCACTGCATCACTTCATTAAATGCATGTCATAAATATTCTTCATCTACACAAAACAAAGAGTGATGTGATCCTTTCAATGTCAAAGCCATGATTTTCTGACCAACTACCCAACATCCTGAGAAGAAATCTAACATACAGAATTAAATAAGGCCTGTCACTTCTTACATAATCCTGAGACATCTGGCTGTTTTGCTTTTCCTCCCACCCATTAGCATGTTAAGGGAGTATGAGAAGCCAGCAGGAAAAACCATTCCACCAATGTTTACGCCACACCATCACCAGGCATGGATACCACTACAGAATTCATCTGCCAGATTCTTCATCTTCAGATTGAATGGCCAACTGTGCAAAGCGTCTCGATGGCAAAAAAATGTGACAGTTAACTCAATGGAATGCGGCTGTTGCTATATGGTCAGAAAGGTTTCTACCATGACGTGTGTTTCCATGGACAATACACTAACAACATCTGCAGTATAATCATCTGCTCAAAATTTCCGAACAAGATTCCAGTATTTTCTTTGTTTTACTTTAAATTTTCTATATGTGATCTAACCAATTCTGAATTCATAATTGATATGGCAATAAGCACACTGATCTCATTTCAACTGAGGGAGGTCATAACAAAGAAACAGAACGTGGTATTCAGTTAAGTGTGAATGTCTCATTGCAGAAACCACATTCAATGAATCTACTAGCAAATCTACTGCAAAATACAATACAATACAATATCATCTGTGCTGTGAAAGAGAAAAGGTAAAACCATCAAAAGATCTACAAACAGAAGTATCCACAGCCAATTACTACTACCTTCCTTGATGTAGTACACAGTGTCCTTGTTACTGCTTTGTGGCGTCTGTGCAGGGGCTGCCGTCTAGTCTGTGTGCGGTACAGAAGCCACCTGGTAGCCATCATTATCTTGACTCACTAGACATCCTCATGGTATGCTGCGGCAAGAACTTTGCCACACAAGAGTTGATACCTAGCAAATTTCTAGCCTTTAATTTGACCCATACACATGACAACAGGCTTCTCTCAGGGCACTAGCAATTCCTATTACTTTGCCGTTAATTTGAAAGTCAATTCATAGTGCATTTGCATGTTTAGAATCGTACCAGTATTTCCTCTATTCCTGATAAGAAAGCAGCAGGAAGATTAGGGCAATTTTCTTAAACTCTACAGCTGTTATTCAGTGTTCCATTCATTTTCTTTCCTTTGTGGCTAACACCTTATTGTAGTTTGTACAAATTGTACAAGTGTGTTCATAACTGTCTGTACTGATACAAGTGTTAGTGCTTTTATTCATTTCATGTGCAACTTCGCATCATTGCACGGACATCACCTTCTTTAGATTAAATACTCGATGCTGACTTTGAAAACAATTGTTTCCTAAAGCAGGTAAACTACCATTAAATACTTCAACCAGGATGGGTGTGACTATTCTAACGGTGAAGCAATGTTAAGTGTAGCAGTCGTACAGTACAGAGAATTTGGGAGGATGCAGGGTTCCTAATGTTCTTATTGAAAGTTGAAGCATTTTAATGAAAGCTGAAACTTATGCATGTCAAATAAAAGTATGTGTTAATTTTATGTAATTCCATGTGTCCCAGTTTAAGTGTACATTTTGTGCACAGTGTTCAAATCACATATATCTATCTATCTATCTATGTGTGTGTGTGTATATATACACTGTATATATATATATATATATATATATATATATATATATATATATATATATATATATATATATATATATATATATATATACATACATATACTGTATAAACTGTATATACTGTATATACTGTATATATATACAGCATATGTGTAACATAT
>OMPJ01040583.1:0-35505 GCA_900312935.1 Carapus acus
GAGTGCTTTGTGGGACAGGCATGTGTTGTAAATGTCCCGTAGGGAAGGTAGTTGGGTGCCGATGATCCTCTCAGCTGCCTTCACTATGCCCTGCAAGGTTGTTTGGCATGCTGCCGCACAGCCACCATGCCACAAGGTTATGCCACTTGACAGGGTACTCTTGATCGTGCCCTGGTAAAAGCAGCGGATGATGGGGGCTGGGGCTTTGGCTCTACTCAGTTTGCGGAGGAAGTAGAGGTGTTGCTGAGCTTTCTTTGCCAGTGATGCAGTGTTGATTTTCAAGGGAAAATCCTCTGTGATGTGCACACCAAGAAATTTGGTCCTGCTCACTCTCTCCACAACCGCACCGTTGATGGTCAGTGGAGGGTGCTGGGTGTGCGCTCTCTGGAGATCGACAACAATCTCCTTTGTTTTCTCCACATTGAGAGTGAGATTGTTGTCTCTGCACCATGAAGTCAGTTCTCTCACCTTGTCCCTGTAGCTGGACTCATCATTATTGTGGATGGGACCAACCTCATATGTGTCATCTGCGAACTTGACAAGGACATTTGTGCTGTGCTTTAGTATGCAGTGGTGGGTCAGTAGGGTGAAGAGTCTAGGGCTGAGCACACAACCTTGGGGGCCCCTTTGTTGAGGGTGATGGCACTGGATGTGTTAATGCCGACCCCGACTGCCTGTGGTCTCCCGGTCAGGAAGTCCAACAACCAATTGCACAGGGAGGTGTTCAGTCCCAGGTCCAGTCTCTGTATCAGCTGCTGGGGATGATGGTGTATATGTGTACATATTTGTGTCTGTGTGTGTCTGTGTGTGTCTGTGTGTGTGTGTGTCATAACACAATTCTTACATAATACCATTATTGATTAAATTTTAATTCCCTTATTTTTCAATTCCTCTAATTGCTCTTAAATGTCAGTCGTTAACTCTAGATATATCTGCTGTATGGCATTGTGTTACAGACTACTACTACTAGGTCGTCCTCAGACGAGCATTCCATCGTCGTTTCCAGTCATCACGATTCTCCATACATCTGGCCAGTTCATTGGTGCGCCGAGCTCTCACGTCTTTCTTGAGTATGTCCACATATGTTAGTGTGGGACATCCTCTTGACCGGCGCCCATGTGTTGCTTCCCAAAGCACAATTTTACTGGCTGGCAGCTCTCTGTGCCTTTGGCAGTGTCCTGCTCGTTTCATTCTCCTTACGGCAATCTTCTCGCTCACCCTCGCCACTCCCTCGTAGAGAATTGTGTTGGCTAAGACATAGACAATGATTCAATATTAACTCACACTTCTGTTAATGAAGAAACAGATGGCCACAGTCACACAGTGTGAACGTCAGAATACCATTCTGATGCGCCCCTCTTAAGTTCAAATCCATATGGCACGCACACTTATGCCTGTTTTCAGTAGCTCCTCTGTTTTGAATGAGGGTTTTTCTGGGTGCTTTGTGGTGACACCTTTGCATTTTTTCTTGACACAAGCACTCAAAGACATACTGCTGCAGATTCATGCTAATTGTTGACAGAGATAAGAAAGGCAGCACAAAATAACGACAGATAGAAAGCACCTCCTTTTTTATCAGACAGCTGAAAAAGGGAGGTGGTGTAAATTACCGTACATAGTTGCAAGTAGACAACTTTGTAATCACGTACGGCTAGATAGGCCAATGTATAACTTTGCTTGGCATGTGCAGTGGACTTCAACACAGTAGACAGTGCACATGTGATGCAGCCACAAAGTGTCAGCACTCACACTTGCTTCTGAGTTCATCAAATGCTGTAAGGAGACTTGTTTGTACTGTACCTTGTTACTGTAGCCAGACTGCCAGGCTCCCTTGAGGTTTCAGTAATTGACCTGTCCATTCCCTTCTTTCAACACATCCCTTTTCTGCCTCCTCTGTCCTGCCTTTGCCAGAGAGACCAACTTTCCATATAAAAACTTTATGCCACAATGTCAAAATCCCAAAACAGACAGAATGCTCATCCTGCCCAGACTTCCATTGCATTGTCACGAAACAATGCAAAATAAACATTTTCAAAATATCAGCATTAATATTTATTTTACCTGTTTAATGAGACTTCTTCCACACAGCAGCAAATCCTGACTGCACAGTCACTTTCATCTTTACACCGGACTGTAAGCTGTCTGTGAGGCGTGAGCGTCAGGGGAGAACTGGGTACACGATAGGGGAGACCAGGGCTTGTTGTCACACTTTTTACACGTGATTCTTGGAATCAGCACATCAGATTACAAAAATTCAGTATGTGTACTCGATGAGGGATCAGTGTCTCAAGCTCATAGTTCGTATGCATGTCATTTTAGTATCTCGTGTCAATGCAAAGTTATCGACAGTCCAATATCGAGTGCGCACTTGTGACAACTCACCCCATCATAGGGTAAGTTGTCAGACTGTATGGGGTAAGATGTCACACTGGATTTTGACATAAATAAAACAAGGACAAAACTATTTGTTATGGTTCTTATTTTACTTGAGAATTAACACTGAATTGAGGCATTGAAAAAGAGTATCATCACAGTCCAGAAATGTGGTCAAAGTTTCAAACTAGAACTTCGAAGATCCATTTAATTAGGTTACACTCAAATGAAACCAGACAAACAAATTTCCTAGCTAGTCAAATGTTTCGACTAAATCACAGTTCTGGCACTGATCTTGAGTTTTTCTTTTTGCACATTTGTACCTTTATTCCATCCCTGCGCTTTGTTTCTTTGGAGTTTTCGATTTTGTTGCCTTGCTCTTGGGGTTTTTTTTTTGAATACCTTTTTTGTCTTTGTGCCTGCCTATCAGATTCAAGCTCCTCCTTCATAGGTGTATCAGTCAGAATAGCAATTTATAATTGTTTTTTAAATAGTTCTTGACCATGTCTACTCTCCTTCCTCTCTCCCTTAAATCACTGTTATTATCTTTAAAAATAACATTAAAATGTCATCATGACAACTGCTAATTAGCACACTTAATTTTAAAGTATATCCTATTCCAGATATGTCCTTCTCAGATAAGTTGTGACATATGACAACTTACCCCAAGATGGCTGAGACAAGTGGCCCCAAAGTACCATATTTGCTAAAAGTGTCTCAATCTTAAAGTTAGCTCACAACAAAACAATGACTGAGATATGACAAGATGGCTTAATCTCTCTACTTTCAAGTCCACATAAATCATTGTGAAGATTTTTATCTGAAAGGTCATTTTGGAATATATGAGGTTAAATTTTTACATAACTTTGGTATGTTCAAAATGGTTAAATTAATCAGACGATGTAAAGGAAAAAAAAATAGAATTCCACTTTTTAGCTGCCTCCTCTTGTGGGGAAGATAATTGCAGTGTGACAACTTACCCATGTGACAACAAGCCCCGTCTCCCCTACAGATGAAGATAATGCTCACCTCTCTCGTGCAGCAAAGTGTTTCAGTACCTCTCCTCAAGACAGGCAGCAGGAGATCAAACCACGTGCTCTCCACCTCATCCAGTAACGAACAGAACTTTCAATTTCTAATCTAATATTCTAATGTGAATATACAATTAAAAGGAACGCAAATAAAATACTCTTCATTGAACACTGTGAATTGATTTTCCCAAGCCACACAGCGCCGCAGTATATACATGAAAGAGCCGCTGGTGGCTCCAGAGATGCTGGTTGCCCAAGCCTTGTTTACATTGTCACTACCCACTGACCCTCCAAATGATCTTTGAAATCTGTCAATAAATGGTTATATATGTTAACCCTGTAGAAAGCAAGTTTTGATGTCCAATAGATCTGAGGTATTTTGTATGAATAGATGTTTACAAACATGTATGTATGCTTTTCGATTCTGTTGACAAGCACAAGAGAGAGCTGGCAAAATGAAATAACCAAGCATTCCCCCAAGTGCCGAAAGCAATGAAACACTATGCTTCATGTCTGAATTTCAATGAATTATAGCATTGAGAGGTGGTTCTGATACTAAAGGAGGTGTGTCTTCATTTTATTCTTCCTCCTTTTTCATTTTGGTTTTTACAGATTTTGACTTGGCTCAGACATTTGTTATCAAGAAACATTGTGTATTTGGATGCATTATCTTAAAGGAAGTGCCATTGAGCCTCTAACTCCCAAGGCAAGTTGGTAGGTACATGTCGCAGTCAGGCATCTGCTTTATGATCAGTTGCTGCAACCACTCAAATGGTTTCATTTGATCTAAAATGGCACTTGCAATTATTCCAAGACAACAGCCATCCTCACTAGACCAGTACATTTGTGCCCTAGATTACAGAATAGACCCTATGGTCAGATTGATCCCTAAAAATAATTTGCATTTCTTCATCTGTCACTGCCAGATATCCTTTCCCTATCTGGAGAGCATACAAGTTAGTGTTGTACACTATACCGTCAATGAGAAACAGATATCTGAGGAAATCTATGGGATCTCTTCCCTCCACATTCAGTTTCCACTTGCCCAGAAGAGGAGGAGAGTCTACATCAAAGTCGTGGTCTTGGGCTCTCCAGATATTTTTTCAGGCTTGAGTATGGTCAGGTGCCATGTGCCCATCTTCCACAACTCCCTGGTCATGCTGACCATCCTTGTCATCCTGCATCTTGACTGTCTGTATCCCCATTCTCCTCTGCTCCTCTGTCTCTGTTCTTCTCTTCCAGCCACTCATCATCATTGTTTTCATTACACTTACCATCACAGTGGCTCAATGGAATTTCCTGGATTATTCTATAGGCTGCCTCATTCTTCATTTGAAGTCTGCAAAATATGATTGAATAATTATGATAACTCAATCACAGCTAATCTGCACAAAAATGTATAATTTAAATAGATAGCTTAGAAATATAGCAATTATACTCTGACTCATGACAGTCATCACAAGAAACAGTGCAGCAATTATATGACTTGTGTTACAAAAATACACTGTGTGATGCATGATGTTCACCTCCTTGTACACATTAATAAATCAGAATTTTCTATATGTTGGACATCAAGGTTTCATACTCCAAATATATAATAGCCTTCCCAAGATGTTACTACACTGTATATCATTACTTTTTTTTTTTTTTTTACTTGTGGGGTTCGTCTCATATCGAAGGACTGACAGGATATGTCAGCAGGGGTGGACGTGGGTGGCTGTTTATCAGCCGTCTTGGATTCAAATTGAATTTACGTACAGTCATACCAACTGACCACTGAATTGACCTCAATGTTCTATAGCAGCAGAGAGCTCTCTACCGGCTGACATGCAATTCAACCATAGAAACAAATGCATTAAAGAGAAAATTACTTTTTAGTAGCTGTCCAATGTAGTGACCGCTATACACCAGAGGGTTAATTTTACACAGTATATTTTGACCCAAGTATTTTACTTCACTACACTGAAAGTTGTTACTGAGTAAAAATTAAATGAGGGGAAATAACTATCTGCTTGACCTTCACAGAAATTGCGCAGGCATGCGCATTTTCCACTTTTCATAAAGACAATCGTTGGACGATGGCTGGTGCTGAGCGAGAGATATAGGTCATGTGGGAGGTTGAGGATTGAAGCAGAGACACTGAAGTCTAATGGAAAAGATAAATCGGAAAGTGAAGTAAATACACTGCTAGATCTCAGCCAGCTTGTTGCCTTTTGGCAAGAATTTCAGTGCACAAGCCCCTGCCAGATTCTTTACAACATTGCTACTTTGTTGTTCACAGCACAGAGAGCACAGATTAGCAGTACTAAGATCTTGATAATCAACTTTTGCTGCCTCTGAACAGGGGCTTTCCAGCCTGATGCTGCAATATCTAGAGGTATTGTGGAGGTATCCAGAGTATTGTGTGGTGCAGAGCACTTATTTTCATTTTTTATATCAGCTGTCAATTTGCTCATTTGCCAATGAAGACAATTGGTATGATTTTTGGTTGCAGTAGAGAAAAAGGGAGAGCACAGAGTGTTGGAATCCACATTTTCACTGTCTTGGATTTTAGTTTTCTTTTCTTTCTTTCTTATTGTGATGTTGGACCATACAGGTTGGAGCATACAATTTAGAACTTGGCAGTTTGTGCCAATTCAGCTGAAAAAGGAGTTCTAGGATGAACATAGTTGACACATTTTACCCCTGGATAGGTTGTAAACATTATGTACCGGTAGTTGATTTGTCAATTACATTGTATGTAATTGGGAGGACAAGCACAGTGTTCCCAAGAAATTGCTCAGTTGTTTTAAAAGAAGAGTGTCTGAACACTATGGGTTTGGTTGGCCCAAATTTCATACGTGTCATTCAGTAAATCTGCTTGAGTGGATTTGATTTTCAGGATAGTTGGTGTTTGTCAGTAAAGAAAATGGATCATAGAGTTCATGACTCATTCCACTTGTACTTAAAAATGTTTTATGCAGTGATCTGAACAATGTCTGCCCATTACCGCCCCCAAGGTTCTAATGAATATGTAGACTAATACTTGATTAAAAACAACTAACACTGGATTGGATTTATGAGAGAATCTTATTAACTTTTACTCAAAGTAAATTGAAAACAAGTGCTTTTTTATGTACACTTATACGGATTTTTAAATATGTTCTGTTAAATGGGCACTGGCATGTAAGGGAAGTAAAACAAAGATAACTTGATTACACTTTTTATTTTCCACCTTTAGTTGAATGAACTTACCCAAAATGTTGATGCACATCGCAGTATATTTTCCACCAGACTGAACACAACCAATGGTGTTTGTTGTGCCTCTCCATTCTCTGCATCTTCCCATGATGGCAGTGCATGAATGTCATTGAGTCTTTCAAGTCTTTTTCAGTAAAGGCCATGAGCTTTGGTTTGTGCTTCGTGGCTATGAAGAGGAGGGGAAATTAACTTGCTGTTGCTCTGCTACAATGTGAGTGACCACAGACTTTGGATGATCGTGTGCATATGTGTGTACAGTACAACAGGTGTGTTCATCCAAGCTTGTTTGAATGCTTCCATCAGTACTTTTGTGTTTACAGTGGATACCCGACTTGCGTCACAATTTAATTCCCATGGCACAATGGAAATCGAATTTCCACAGAAGTCGGAACTCACTGGTTTAAGTTGTATGTCGGAACCAACAATGTAAACCAAGTATACAGCCAATGCTGGTTGTATTCCTCTGCACATCTCTGCACACCATATTAGTATAGGTATTTATAGTCATTTTAACATTTGTCACTGGTATTTGGATGTCTTATTTTTATACATCCTAGTTATTTCATATCGGTTTGCAGCTAAATTCTCTTTTTGTTATTATCAGGATCATTTTATTGTCATTACTGCAATTGAATTGTGCAGTGAAACTAAGATGCTGAATTCCGGTGCAAAGGAGTAGAACTAGGGGAAAATAAGAAAGAAACAAGAGAGGATCTATTTTTTTGCGTATTATTTACTTATTTTATGCAATTTTACCAGTTTAATCTTGTTGTTAACACTGACGCCAGCGATGTAACCACAAAAACGACGTAGGTCAGGTGCGACGAAATTCAGGGACTCCCTGCACAGCTCTGGGACTCAAGCAGAGCACAACCTAAATACTCCTACTTTATGAGCCATTTCAGCATGTGTCTGTCTTTCCTATGTCCTCTATTACAAGGTTGTGTCTTTCGCAGAGTTGTGTGGACTTGTTGTATAATTTCTTAATTTCTGATGTATCAATTTGATTTATTAAGTCAAGACCCTTGATAGCTCCAAGTTTACAGCAAAAGGGTGAAGCGTTGCAAACCGTTTACAGTTGGGGAATCAAAGATTCTGGGTCAGTGTTCAACTGTGGGAACAGTCGAGAAATAGCCACCATCCGTTGCCTTCATGGCTGCCATAAATAACGGCATTGTTTTGCAACTGTAATAAGCTCTGTGATCTCAGCCTTTTCCATCCTGCATTTTCAAATGCCACAATATAAATGGTTGTTGTTCTTTATCTGATGAAATACTCGCCCATCTTTTCACTCCAGTCCAGTCGAACTGCCCTTTGAGCATGTTAATATTCTGAACTTCAAGGCCATAATTGGGGTTTAGTGACACCGATTTCTGGGGACAAGGTCCTTTTGATGTTATTTACCTTCAGCAGGTGAAATCACTTTGATATAAATGCCAGGCATTGTACCCTTTTGCACCATACCTCCAAAGCTGGATGATATTATTTTTAACATAAAGTTTAGTAAGTTAATTTGTTTGTGTGATCCAGCACATCATATGTCGTCATTTAGATTGTGAGGTACAAATAATGTGGCCGTTGTTGAAGATACTATGGCAATTTTAAAATCAAATGAATTTGAGTCCGAAAATCAGTTACCCATTGTATGAAAGTAGTCATCAAATTGCGTACACTGTCAAACAGCAACCTTATTGGCATGACGTCATTCATTAGAGCACCAGAAACCGTGATCAATCAGCAGTATAACAGTTCTAACAATTTGGAATCAAGCCATTAGCGTATGACAACATTATAAGCGAGGCCATTATTTCGTCGGAGTTCACTTTAACATTAGCATAGCAATTTAGCAACTATGCAATTCTTGCTTTATTTTGACAGGGTCCTGCCAAATTTAGCTGTTTTCGTTATCGTCTGATTTTTGTCTCTGTCGTTTCAAACACATTGTGTTTCATTAAACAGCAACAAAGCCTAAGCAATACAAAAACTTTAAGTGACAGCATCACAAAGAATCTTTATCTTATTTTCCCCTTATTTTCTTATTTTCCACATTTCAACCGGCAAATGGTGTCTAATGCCATGCTATGCTAGGAATCATCACAATAGCAAAACTCTTTCTTTCTTTCTTTCTGTCTTTCTTTCTGTCTTTCTTTCTGTCTTTCCGTCTTTCTTTCTGTCTTCTGTCTTTCTTTCTGTCTTTAGCCATTCCAGGATCACACACTTTAGAATTCTCTGCCTCAGGTCTGCTCCTTAATCTCTAATGATGATTAATGTGGGCTCTGTGAATATTGGCAGCTGTGTGTTATTGGCATACTGACAGGGGTGTTAAGATGGATATGTGTGTGTGTGTGTGTGTGTGGATGTGAGTGTCTACGTTCGTGTGTGTGCACTCGTGTGTGCCCATGCATTGTTTGTGTGAGAGAGGGAGGCTGTTGTTGTGCACATCCAGTCCTGCTTAACCAATTGATTTGTGTGTCTGGTCAATGCAGAAAATGGATCTCTGAGAGAACTGAAAAACAACACCGAAATTAACCTTTCTGCTTCCCGTTGTGTGTGTGTGTGTGTGTGTGTGTGTACGTTCGTACGCGTGTGTAAGTCCTCTTAATCATTTCAAGTTGTAATTGTGCAGAGAAGAACTGAAGCATCATCCATCTTAAAAACAATCATACTGTTCTGCATGTGTTTAACCAATGCTGTGCTGGTGTTTGTGGACAGGATATGGTCCGTCGTGGAGAGATTCTGGACGATGCCATGGAGGACGAGTTCTACCTGCGTCGCTTGGATGCTGGCCTGTTTGTCCTTCAGTTGATCTGCTACATTATGGTGGAGATGAGCAACTCAGGAATATCACAGGTATGCACTCACACACACAGAGTTACCGTAAGCGTGCCAAAGATGCATTAAATCCGCTTTACCGCTGTTCAACATTTGATCAGTAAAACACCCGGAGCAGACAGGCGTCAGGTGGTTTTGGTTGATGCAGTTTGTGCCCCTTTGCTTTCTTGATGAATTGCTTACTGGTGTCATTTCACAAGTGCCGAGGCTTACCTCAGGTTCCTTTAAGGTCAGTTTTTGGGGCTTTGGATTAAAAAAACCACCTCACATCCTGTATAAGATTAAGAGAATTCCTATCTGCACCGTCAACGGACACACAAATCATTGAAACATCTATGAAGTTGTGGCCCTACAAATAAGTAATGCACAGTCCCAACTTCATGCATTGTATCTCATGCTTCCAAGACGATATCAGGAGCACATATTCAAACTTTCAACCCTTTCCTTTCCTTTCATGCATTGGCATGTAGCTGCAACAGAGGGTCCATCAAATCCTGAATTTAAGAGGAGGATCTGTCAAAGTGGTGCGCCACATTGTGAGAGGTGAGTAATGCATTCCTTTCTGTATCCTCATCATGGTGTCTGATAAGTCACAATTTATTGTGAAGAGTATCTTCACAAGTTAGTAGATATGAAAATGTACAAGACGTGATCTGAAAAACTCCATATATGCCAGCATTAGTCCTCTATACAACATATGTGTACGAGTAATTGTTTTTGTGATTTTCTGAAATTGGCCATTTCTCCACTTACCTGTCTGAATTTGCCCTGTAAGCGGTGCTTTTGTGTGGATGTCTGTCGCTTGGATGCGGTGCATTTGTGTGGTTTTCTCTTTCTTGGATCTGTGTGTTTTCCACGACACCTTTTCCTACGAGCTAGCGTGATTTGATGCAGCTGTTCACACAGAGCTGCCTCAATATGTCCTTGCAGACCTGTCAAGTCTGCTTGAAATTCAAAGGGAATGCCTCACCCTTAAGAGAAGATTTATGAAAACGTGTGTATGGTCATGTTGTTTCCTCTGTGATTATGTCTGCCTCTCGTGGCTGTCCATGCATTTGCATGTGTGTGATTTCTGCTAACACTTCACCAGCCACGTTGATGTGCTTTGAGGAGCTCATCCCCATGTAATGATGACATTATTTATTTCCGAGCTGTCACAGATAATGCTTGCCCCTTCTCTTTCCATTATTCCTCCCTGTAGAGCTCTCTCCCATTTTCTGTACCATGCCTAGTCAAAGAAGTGGCTTAGAAAAAGGTCACATATATGTAGAGTGTAGCCCTGTGCTGTCGCCCTGGCTTGCCAACCTCAACCTTACTGGCTGAGTGTGAGACATACTGTAGGTGGAGGACAGAAAATTGCTGCGGATATTGACTGATGTTGATGGTGGTTAAATCTTCATATAGGATCTTTGGAGGTGACGTAATGTCAGAAGTTGTTGAATGTAACATTTACATGAGGGATAGTCAATCCTTTTTTTGTCACCTGTTTTTTGTGTTCTTGGTCATCATAATGTGGTATGTAGAATGGTCAGAGTGGGCACTATTCAAAACAAGGACTTGAAAATCTGCAGATTTTGTTGGGAGTATGTCGGTTGTTTTGTCCCTTTCTCAAACAGGTCATTGAAATCATTGGGAAAAGCATCCCACATTGCAGTTGGTGGTACTTGGTAAGTCCAATGCTAAACCCTGTGGACATTCAGTACTCGGTGATCTTTGATGACCTCCTGTGGCTGTGCCAGTCAGTTATACTTTTGGATTAGACCTTCAGAATGGAGAGGGACACAGTTTGCAGCTGCGTGTGAAGCAAAAAACCCTCATATTAGTCCTGAGTAGTAATTGCATGCTGTCTCCATCACTCCTCAGCCTTCAAGGGATAAAGCAGTGAGGATTGCGTTGAAAGCCCGCCTCCATGTAAAGGAGGGAGTCACATTCTGAGAGAGAGCCACACCTATGCCTCACCAAAAGAGACACATTCATTCCTTTTGTGTGATCTATCATGAAAATGGCACGAAAAATCCTGTGATGATGATGCTCAATATTGTGTTGTTGCCCTGCTTAGCTGCTGAGGTGACAGCAGCGGAGAGACTATCAGCATGCCAAAGAAAAGGCTTCAAGAAAAGGAAAAGAGATTGACTCACTGAATCCCTGACCTTTGTGTCCGTTGTGCTGGCTGCATCTCCATTCAGAGATGCTCACTTATTGGTTGAGATTGAAAAAGCCTTCAGGTCTGAGGCGTCGTCTTGGATTGCAAGACCATATTCCCAACTTTTGAACTGCAGCACTTTGAATTAAATCAGCTGGGTTGAGCTGTGTTTTTGATATTGTATTTTCAGCTTTCATGTTTCAGTTATGGAAGTAAACCCAGCATCAAAGAGGTGAAAATCCATCTGGGTTTTTTTTTATTCCACAGAGATCCTGAGATGTTCGTGTAGGTGTGACTCTGAGTTTGGAATGTTAGAATTATTGCAGAGTTGATGCCGATCGTTTGACAGCCACTGTCTGGTTGGAATATCGCATGTCTCTCAGCACAGTGGGAGTTGCTTTCTGGAAACAGCAATTTCAGAAACTGTTTACATTGAGTGAGTTTCCTATCATTTTGCTGAGTGTTGCCTCTCAACCGGTCATTGATGCTGAGTCGTGTTGCATTCAGTGACATTTACTGCATCATCAGCGGACCATATTCATGTCTGGAGTAGGGGTAGGGCTGGGCAAAAAATCGATTTAATTGATTTATCGAATTTGTTGCTAAAAACGATTTTTATATTGAAAACTCGAGTTTTTCGACATTTTTCGCGTTCCGTTTCTTGCGAGTTACCGTAGCGCAATTTGAGCCCGTCCCCTCCCACGCGCAACACAAGTACAGACAACATGGCAGCGGCAGCATGTACAGGAGCTACTTGCAAAGAAAGGCACAACTAATTCAATCATTTGGAACTGGTTCGGTTTTGATGAATCAGACGAACAACAGACGAAGCCTCGCTGTAAAATATGTTTAAAGGCTGTTGCTATGGGAGGCAGCAGTACAACTAATCTGTTCCAGCACCTGAAGAGTAAACATTCCGGAGAATGGGAGAAGTGTAACCAGCTACGAAACGGAAACGGCAGCTCTAGCACACCGGCTAAACCGAGCTTTACAAACTGTGTGCCTTATGATAAGAATGGAGCGCGTTGGAAAGCGATTAGAGGCCATCACCTCTTATATTGCCACAGACATGTTGCCTGTTTAATCTGTTGAAAAGCGAGGCTTTAGTCACTTGTTATAAGTTGTAGATACAAGGTACGTTGTACCCAGTCGCACGTGTTTCGCCAACGTAGCGGTAGCGCTGCCTCACCTGTACACTGCCACTCGGCAAAAGATCCGCGCTGAGCTGGAGGAGGTGGCGTTTTACTCTGCCACCACGGACATGTGGTCCAGCCGGACGATGCAGCAGTATGAGTCTGACAGTCCATTATATCAAGCTTGAAATTGCTGAATGACAGAGCCTCATTTACTTCTTATTTTGGATTGTTTATATGCATTTTTACTCTGAGGACAACCACAGCAATCGAGTTGCACTTTGACAATATGTCAGATGTCTGCAGTTGTTTTTAAGTGCATTGAAAAAAAATCGAAAATCGAATTTTTCTTGAAAAAGTCGGAGATTTTTTTTGAGGCCAAATCGCCCAGACCTAAGTAGGGGTCATATTGGATATTGAATGCAGCAAAGGTTTTAACACTTTTTTAAACACATGAAGTGTATTACACAGAGGGTAGGCAGACCTGCACCTTATTTAGTTGTCCAGTCAATTATGCACCAAAGTCAATTACGTTTCTGTTTGTCATGCTCATGATGATTTGATCAAGGAAGATCTTAAGGTATGAATTCCGAAGATTCTGTTATAGACATGAGTAGTGACAACAAAACATTCAGGTATGTTAAAGGTCAAACTCAAGTGTGAACCCACAAGTGTGAAAAAGGCCCACCTTATGTGGCAGACACACTGGAACTTAGGACTCGTCTCTGTCAGAGCAAGCTCCAAATTTAGTGGTTCCAGTCATGTGTGCACATAGCCAATGCTGGAGAATTAGAGAGCAGTAGAGACAGAAACAGAGCATCTACATAGGTAAATACAATAATCCCCTGCTGTATTACAGTCTCAGTACAGTGCAGATTTCCATAAATGTTTAACGTAACTTAATGTTGCGGGTTTCTCTGTAAATTGCAGGTTCCTTGCGGCCAAAATTAAAATTTTCATGAAATTGGATGATTTCTGTTGATGACAAAGCATTTTCTTGCCTTAAAAGTATCAATTTATGATAAAAAAATTGAAAAACAGTACATCTGTGTACTTGAGACATTAAATACAAAATACAGTACTGCACCAGCAACATAGCCTTTAGCATCGCACGCCGTTCAGTTCACACTCGGCACACACTTGCGGTTGAAGGCGTATAATAAAAAAAACCTTTTGGTTTACAAGAGTGTTAAAAAGTTTGGAAAAGGTTTGTCAGAGTGTATGCAGTCCTTTGAAAACTGATACAGTAGATCAGTTGGTAGGTAGGTAGGAAGGTAGACAGATGTACATTACAGAACTGTACCCTGATGATTCACCTTGTGTGGGAGGCAGATGCACAAAATGAAGAAAACACAAAATTGCACAGATCCACAAAATGATAATGTTGGCAAGTATTCCTCCGCACTGCATAACACACCTGGTCCAGTTTCAGACCATGCAAGCTAGAGTTTCAGGACTGTTCACATGACTCCTTCGCTGCAGGGAAAAGTGTTTCCTCCGCACTGCAGACAACACCTGGTTCATTTTGTGACCATGCAAGCTAGAGTTCCTGGACTGTCCACATGACACCTTTGCAGCCAGGAAAAGTGTTGTATTGTGCTGCTTCTTGGATTTCTGACAAAAGAGACAAATCCTACTCTCAAAGTCTTTCTCTTCAGATCTATTTGATCCCAACTTTTTTCCAGTATTGCAAAATTAGCATGTGACAAAACATACAAATTGGTCTTCTTTAAGACCCTCATAATGTTGTGTCAATGATAGATGAGCCAACAGACTTACCGGTGTATTAATTAGATATATTTGCAGTTGTTTTATGACTCCTGAGTTATGAGTGAATTCTGTGAGTGAGTGAGTGAGTGAGTGAGCAAGTGAGCGAGTAAACTGTCAAATGTGAAAATTGTATACTCTATGGACTGATTATCTTTGTCTGTGGCTTGTACCTTTCTTTGTCCTTTAACACCTTGTGCAGAATCTTCAGACTTTTCCAATATGGCGCCAGAACAATGTGACGCAATGTGGAGTAAACTATGACATTTTTATCCTCGGACAATAATGCTGTAATTTCATGCTGGCGTGATAGACTTGTTCAAGTTGAAAGAAAAGCTGTCAAGGCTGAGCTGTGAAGTCAACTAATCTGGTGACTGTCCTTGATCTCTTGCAGAATACGCAGAGAGCATTGGTGATGGAAAAAGTGATGACTTCAAAGAAGCCGAGCGGAAAAGAATCATGGACCTCATAGAAAGCTTCTAATCTCTCTCCGTCTGTCCTCCCGATGAGTTCTTTTTATGTCTCTCTTTTCCTCACACTCATCAAATGTCTTGTTATTTTGAATAGCAATTGCAGCTGGTTTGAAGAGAGCCATCCCCCATCCCTCAAATTAAATCTGGGACAGTGGAATTGATTTTAGAATCAAACTGCACCATCTCACTTCTTAGGCGACTGCTCAATTCTGACAGTACCATCAGGTGTCAATGTACAAAACATAGCGACATGGATCATAATGTAATCCTATTACAGATCTTTGTGTAAATGATGTGTTCAGAACGCTATTTATATGCAAGACGTGGTGGTCGAAGATGATACAATTACCTAGCAGCCCCCTGTGTTTACTGCACTGTAGGGTAATTACATCTAGACGTCATCTTTAAACTTGATATCCCTCCCTTGGCTCTCTGGCTTTTACCTGGCTTGTTTTTAAGATTTATGTTTAAAATATTTCCTAATAAAACAGTTTGTATGGAAATCCTCATCCCATGCTTGTTTTTATTGGATAAATATCTTGGTTTAGTGAGTGATGAGCGGAGCCCTATGATAACGACTGTGCTGATGAATTTCATTTGGTAACTTTTTTACTTATGCACGAAATGATTGTGCAAACATTGTCTTTGCGGTGAGGGAATCCACCCAGATAAGACAGACCTGCATCTTATTTATTTGTCTGCGGCTGTAGACGTCCCACTGCTGGAGTCCAGCAAGCTCCCAGGCTCGCAACTCACTGCTGTTTTTCTTTGTTCGCTACTCACATGCATCTGTTTGGAGGTCGTAGTGTTTAGGCTGTGTATGCAAACTTAAAGCTACTGATGTTTTGTGCCTTTTGTGATGTTATTTATGCTGCTAGAGTTTAACTACGACACGGGATTGCTTTTGATGCAAGAGACCTTTCTCTCCCTCTCGCTCGTGTTCCTCTTTCTCTCTCACTTGCGTACATGTGTCATTAATGCATGTTACTAATTCAGCTTCTTCCCTTCAGCCCTTGTGTCCTGTGCTTTATTAAACCGCACACTGTAGTTGGAACACGACCAGTGATGGACTTCCAAACATTTTGGTCCTGCTCCTGATCGGCATGCTGTGCTAAGCCTCAGACATACCTTCATATTCTTTATGCATGGTAAATTCAATCCATGTAGCCGGTAGTGATGATAAATGCTGTGCATCTGTATGCCTATCTCTGTCTCTGTCTCTTCTGTCCTTCTGTCTGTTCAAGCCAACCCGTCTGCTCGAGGTTTCTTCCTGTTAAGGGGAAATTTTTCCTGGTCACTGTTGCTAATGGGGAATATGTTGGGTCTCTCTCTGTGTGTTCATCTAGTTTGAATGTGAAAATGAGGAGGAGCTCTACCTGCTCCATCTCGGAAAGCGCCTTGAGATAACTTCTGTTATGATTTGGCACGACACAAATAAAATTTTATTGAATTGCCTGCCATGTTAGCTTCAGCTGCAGTGCTTTTCTTCATTGCATGTGTGGCACATGCCACACATGCAAAGTGATACATCCAACGTGCAATTTTGTGTATGAGGCAAGTTTTTGGATAAATCAGTACCTAAATTTGGATTGACAGGGTCAGGCTAACTGACAGATTAAAGTCATTTTGGGACTGGAAAGGAGAGGTAGAAATCTTTATTCTCTTTAACATTATGATTCATGCACTAGCTGATCAAACCAACCGAATTTCCAGTGTTTCACTGTCCAAGCAGAAGCAGGCTGATGTTTTCACCAATCTTTGTGTGAGCAAACAAGATGCGCGGTTGCACCCATGCAGCTCACTGTTGTAAAAAATCTCATAATGGAATGAGTCATAGCTGAATACTTTTCATGAAGAGCTATTCTCTTTGGCTCCTCCCTCAGCTTCCATGAACTTGTGGTCTGTCAAAATAACCACATCAGCGTGTGTTCATACATAAATATACTGTATATATATATAATATACACTCTGCATGGGTTTGTCCACAGCCTATATACAGGCTGAATATGTCCGAGTATATACTGTGTATATGTATGTGTACATATATGTGTTTGTGTATGTATACAGACATACACGTGTTAACATACACGTATGTAACGCAACGCGTATGTATGCACATACAGTATGTGTATAAAGAGTATGTATGTGTGTAAGACAGCGTTTATGGTTCTGCTCAGTCCATATTTGTGTTTGTGTGTATTATGTATACAGATAGCACCGAGAGATACAGCAGATTGATAGATGCTGCAAATCTATTCTGTATCGTAATTAATCACTACATCAGATATTTCTTACATACATCATTGGATATCTGGCAGCAATTTCTTCAGGAAGTGGCACTGTTGTGAACAAGGCGATGTTCATCAACAGCTGTGACATCTGCTGTGTTTCGTAAGTGTCTTGGCAAGCTCTAACATCACTCCATTACAAGGCTGGAGCAAGCGGTGGGGTGTCATTTTCATATTGCATTGGCAGCGGCGGCTCGGCCCCATGCATCTCTTATCAGTGATTATGCCTGTGCTGTGTTAAATAGCAGTCAAACAGCAATTTCACAGTTGAGGAGAAGTGAGAATAATTGCATTTTCTGAGTGAGTGAGCGAGTGCAAATACTTCCAACCACTCTGCTCATGGGCAACTGATTTTGGACAGTAGTACTGCAATGGAAGTCAACTTCATCAAATTGGGTACGTCTATGAAGAAAGCTTTGTTGTTCACAACACTGGCTTTAATTCCTTCCTCATAGTTGTTGACTGCAACATATGAAAAACACACGTTCTTGTAAATGAGGCCAAATGATGCCTCTGGAGGAAACTGACCGCCCGCAGTTGATCATCATGCTTCCTCAGCAGACACAAAAAATCAGAACACGGCGAGCATTTATTTGAAATCCATTGCTTCTAAATAACACTTAGATATCTGAAGCCTTGTATCCTGAACTCCAGACTCTGTGATGTTGAGATGCAAAAACATTCAACTTACGACTTAGTTTCCCTGCTTTAATACGTCTATGCATTCTTTACTCTTTAAGAACACGTGGCCCCTGGGTGCATCTGATTAGATTCCGAAAAGTCTCATCATAGTATTTTTTTTATCAGGATTACTAACTTTTACTGACAGTGGGTGACAGTGACTGCACAAGGTTGACATGAAAATATTGTGTCGTTTTTCTGCAACTATTACACTGATCTCGCAGTGACTTTGCAAGAATCAGTGTTACTTTGTAAAACACCTGACTTTTACAGGTCAGTTTTGTCTTGAGAAGGGGTGAAAAAGCCATAAACTTTACATTTAGAATAAAAGCAGTGTGCACAACCCAAATTTGAGCAGTCATTATTCAATATTGAGTAGATTTAACAATGCATTATTTTGTCATAAAGAAGGTCCCTAAATCTTTCATATAGATAAGCCATTTTGCAAACTGCAATATAATACTTAGCTATACCTCCTGGTTGCAATCCTGAATGCTTTGTTGTCATTGAAGATCCTTTGAATACGCACTATGTAATTTTGTCCAACAAGGTAGACAGGCAATGCCACTTGGGTATGTTGCCTCCTTGTGGAAAGGTGTTAAAACCCATTATGACACGGCTTGTGTGAGTGCTCGGTTCTGATTGGCTGTTATTGGTCACGTGAGCGGTCATTATTTTCGTACAATGACCGCTCGACTATCAATAACGGACCGCTGCAAAAATCAAAGACTCAGAGTTGAACTTCCTGCATTCATATCAATCCGCTCCCCCTCCGCTTCACGTCGGGTGGTGGGGACACCTCTCTATGATTTTCAAGCAACAATGACCTCCGACGCGTACATTATCCCGTACCTATCTGTCCCCGAGGCACTGACTTATTATTTCATGAAATCCTCCCACCCGTATCACAGGGCAGCTAGTTATCCATCCATACATCGTTTACCGCTCATCCGGGGCCGGGTTGTTGGGTCAGCAGTCTCCCAGCAGAAGCCCAGACTTCCCTCTTCCTGGATACCTCCCCCCAGCACTTCTCGGACTATCCCGAGGCGTTCCTAGGCCAGCTGGGAGACATAGTCCCTCAAGTGTGTCCTGGGTCTTCTTCAGGGCCTCCTCCTAGTGGGACATGCCTGGAACACTTCCCTGGGAAGGCGTCCAGGAGGCATCCGAAAAAGATGCTCAAGGCACCTCAACTGGCTCCTCTTGATGGGGAGGAGCAGTGGCTCTACTTTGAGCTCCTCCCGATAGACATGATTTCTCACTCTATCTCCCAGAATACGTCCCACCATCCTGGAGCGGAAACTCATTTCAGCCACTTGTATCAAAGACCTTGTCCTTTCAGTAATGACCCAAAGTTCATGACCATAGGTGAGGGTAAGGACATACATTGACCGGTAAATATAGAGCTTTGCCTTCTAGCTCAGCTGCTTCTTCACGACGAACCAGTACATCAACCGCATCACTGCCGTGGCTTCACCGATCCGTCGTTCAATCTTTTGTTCCATTCTACCCTCACTCATGAACAATATCCTAAGATACTTAAACTCCGCCACTTGAGGCAGGATCTCGTCTCCAATCCGGAGGGTGCAAACCACCTTTTCCAAGTTGAGAACTATGGCCTCAGATTTAGAGGCACTGATTCTCATCCCAGCCGTCTCACACTTGGCTGCAAACCGCCCCAGCACACGCTGGAGGTACTGGACTGAGGGCGCCAGCAGGACAACATCATCTGCAAAAAGCAGCTATGAGATCCAGTAGTCCCCAGACCAGACCCCCTCCGGCCCCAGGCTGCGCCTAGAAATCCTGTCCATATAAATAATGAACAGGACCGGTGACACAGGGCAGCCTTTGCCGGCGACCAACATGTACCGGAAACAGGTCTGACTTACTACCAGCAATGGGAACCAAGCTCCTGCTCTGGTCGTACAGAGACTGCACAGCCCTTAGTGAGGGGGGCATAGATTCCATCCTCCCCGTAGCACCACCCACAGAGCACCAGGTTAGACCCAGTCAAATGCCTTCTCCAAGTCCACAAAGCACATGTGGATTGGTTGGGCAGACTCCCATGGTCCCTCCAGCACTCTGTGGAGAGTGTAGAGCCGGTCAAGTGCTCCACGGCCAGGATGGAACCTGCATTGTTCCTCTTGTATCTTGCATTGTTCGACTATTGGCCGGATTCTCCTCTCCAGTGCCCTGGAATAGACTTTGCTGGGAAGGCTGAGGGGTGTGATCCCTCTGTAATTAGAACACACCCTCCAGTCCCCCTTCTTGAAAAGAGGGACCACCACCCTGATCTGCCAGTCCAAGGGCACTATCCCCGACTGCCATGCAATGTTGCAGAGGCGTGTCAGCCATGCCAGCCCTGCAACATCTAGAGACTTGAGGTACACAGGGCTTATCTTTTCCACCCTCGGCGCCTTGCCACCATGGAGCTTTTTAACCACCTCGGTGACCTCAGCTCAGGTAATGAAGGAATTCACCTCTGAGTCCCCAGCCTCTGCTTCCTCTGTGGAATACATGCCAGTGGGCTTGAGGAGATCCTCAAAGTATTCTCACCACTGCCCGACCACATCCTCAGTTGAGGTCAGAAGCTCCCCACCTCCACAGTAAAAGGTGTTGGTAGGGCACTGCTTTCCCTTCTTGAGGTGCCAGATGGTGCCAGGCCAACTGATAGTCCTTCTCCATGCCTTCCCCGAACTTCTCCCAGACCCAGGGTTTTGCTTCTGCGACATCCCGGGCTGCCGCAGCTGCCTCAGGAGACCCATAGGCCAGGTGAGCCTATCAGGCCTCCCTCTTCAGCTTTACTGCATCCTTTACTTCTGGTGTCCACCACCGGGTTTGGGGATTGCCACTGCGACAGGCACCCGCGGCCTTATGGCCACAGCTTTGAGCTGCTGCTTCAACAATGGAAGTGGAAAACATTGTCCACTCTGACTTGTCTGTCTCTCCAGCCTCCCACGGGATCTGGTTGAAGTTCTCCCGGAGGTGGGAGTTGAAGATCTCCTTGTTGGAGGGCGTTCCCAGCAGACCCTCACAATGCATTTGGGCCTGCTGGGTCTGTCCCACTTCCTCCCCCGCCAGCAAATCCAACTCACCACTAGGTGGTGATCGGTTGACAGCTCAGCCCCTCTCTTCACCCGAGTGTCCGAGATATGCGGCCAACTTCCGGCCTTGGGTGTCCTGATGCCAAGTGCAATGATGGACACCCTTATGTCCGAACATGGTGTTTGCTATTAACAAAGTGTGACTAGCACAGAAGTCCAACAACAACACAGCTCGAGTTCAGATCAGGGAGGCCGTTCCACCAAAGCACACCCCTCCAGGCACTGCTGTCATTGCCCATGTGGGCGTTGAAGTCCCCCAGTGGAACGATGGAGTCAACGATGGGATACAATCTAGTAACTCCCCAAGGACATCCAGGAAGGCTGGGTACTCTGCACTGCTGTTTGGCCCATATGCCGATACAACAGTGAGGGACGTGTCCCCTGCCCAAAGATGCAGGGACGCAACCCTCTCGTTCACCGGAGACTTCTACACGTGGCGGCTGAACTGGAGGGCCATACGTAAGCCCACTCTAGCTCGCTGCCTCTCCCCATGCAGAAGAGAGTCCAGCCTCTTTCACGAAGTCGGGATCCAGAACCCAGGCTGTGCGTAGAGGTGAGCTTGATTATCTCTAGTCGGAAACACTCCATCTCCCACACCAGCTTGGGCTCCTTCCCCCAGTGAGGTGACATTCCATGTTCCAAAAGCCAGCTGATTTTTCTGGAGAATTAGGTCACCGAGGCTCCCCAGGTTTACCGCCGCTCAGACCGCAGTGCAGTGACCCCTTATGGCACCTCCTGCGGGTGGTGAGCCTACAGGAGGGCAGGCCCAAGTCGTCTTTCCGGGTTGAGCCTGGCCGAGCCCTGTGGGCGGAGACTCTGCCGCAGGCGCTAGCTGTCAAGCCCCAACCCCAGTCCTGGTTCCATGGTGGGGCCCTGGTGAAGCCAATCTGGGCGACTTGAACTTCATCTATTTTTTCTTCATCATTGGGATCCGGAGCTGTTTTTAGTCTGACCGTCACCTGAGACCTGTTTGCCTTGGGGGGGCCCTACAGGGCCTCTGATAACTTAGCTCTTAAGATCATTCATGCACTGCACTCAAGCCCCTCCATCACGATAAGGTGGCAGTTCAGAGAGGGAGCAGCTAGTCATCTTTCGGACAAATTTTATCGTCCACTTCTACATTATAATGTACAGCATTAACAAGGTTGCAATGCAAAGGATGCATTTCAGCACCACGGACAGCGAGTCGGCATACACGGCTGCCCGCTCTGTGGATTGAGGGCCGCCACGGTTTACGCTGGAAAAAGATCTTGTTTAAATGGGAAATTCTGAGCACCTGCACAGGTCTATACACAGCACATTTGCAGATAAAAATTGCTTGTATTTTCATATTTCATATATTTTCATTTGACTTTGCCCTCTCTCACCCGAGGGGTGGGGGGTATGTCACAGAGGTCTACACATATGGTAAGATTTATTGTTAAATAACGTGGCACCCACCTCACTTAGTACACAGCCTTTATTTCATACCACCTCCCCATTTATCATTACTTATTTAAGAGCCAGTTGGCAGTAACGGGACTACTTGCATATTGGACAATATGCCACTGAAAAAAAATTCAAGTTACCATCATTAAAACATTCTAAAATTGATCAATGTGAAGAAAAGTTTTGGAAAAACTGTTTCATATTTGAGTGAAAATGCTTGTGTTTCGATCCAATCTAGCATGCAACTGTCAAACTACGCCCTTCATCTGACCTCTACTTTTGCAAAATCAGAAACTTCCAAACAAGTGAGGTGTTGTGGGGATGTGGCCATGTAGCAAGATTATGCTGAAATCCTCCCCACAAACAATCTGGACAGTTTCCAATACTGCAGCAACATGGACACTTGCCCGAATATTCAGAGTTTTATAGCAGAATGAAAAGGCTGACAAGTGACAGGACAGACGCAGCAGCAGTCCGGCGTAACAAACAGAGGAGGATCCTGACGTGCACAAGCACAGTGATCCCCCCACTCAGCATGTAAGGATGACATTTTTGTGATGTGATTTGCTGATATCTGGGTCCCCACAAATGTCACTGTAGGTGTCTGAGTCACAAAAACTTCCGCTTCGTCTGGACTGCCTAAAAAGTAGAATAAGAGCTTAATCAGATGCTGCCTAACACACCAGTAGGCAACAGACTGTGGACTTGAGGTGGTGTCTAATACAAACAGAGGCTCCAACTTGCACCAAACATTATTTGCTGTGCCAAAGTCTCATATGAGCTGATTACCACAAACGTCTTTGACATTCATGATATTACGTTTTGTTCCTTTTCTACGGAAACACACATTTTAAGGCTCAAGATGTGAGCAGTCTAGAATGGTCACGGTTCCCCTGCCAGATGTAATTCAGATCCATATGAAGGAGTGTGAGCTACAGCACATACTGCTCCACACCACTGTAATACTGTGTGACGTTACATTTTCAGTTTTGTGTAATACACAAGTATATTACAGCTATGAATAAGTAATGACAGCATGTCATCATATAAGTAGCGACAGCATGCCTGGGACTTTCAGGCGACGAGATGCTACCTAATCTCCCCAATTGATTTCAAATTTTGGGACTGTCCGCTCTCTCGTCGGAATACGAGCACAAATCATATAATCATAAACATTTGAACCACAACGTTTGACTCAAGTTATTGATTTGTATTGGCGGTGAAAAAGCCTACACATCGTGTTTGTCCGACTCGGACAGTTGTAACTGAGTTTGGAGCCCCTCCAGAGCGAAATCTTTAGTAGCCACCCATCGCCCTGACAATCTGTAATTACTAAATCAAAGCAACGTTTTTGTATCAATCCGCCAGTAATTGATAGTCCCTATTCCTAGGTGCAGTACCTCCTATTCCTATGTCTCCCTCCGCCTCGTGTTGAGACACCTGAGAGGACGGAGACGCTATCAGTGGAGCCGCCGATAGAGAAGGAGGCTGTCTCCACTTTCTCTCCTCCTCTTCGCTCGCGTCCCTTCTGGCTCCCACACATCACTCGCCGCATCCCGTCTCACAACTAGTCACCCGGGCTAAGAAAAGACTCGCCTTCGACGCCGAATCCTTCCACCCGATGTAAAAAGGAAGAAAAAAACATTTCTAAAGCGGAGGAGGCAGAGCAGATAAAACAGGGAGATGGCAGCGTTCCGGGTGCTGCTGGGGAGTTTGCATTACATGGGACTCTACCTACAACTTACTGCTTCGACAAGGCAAACTGGACACGGGGAAGTTGAGAACTACATCTCCGGGGACGGTGAGTGACAAATGTGTTTTTTACCCGAATGGCAAGAGTGTGCGAAGGGACATAGCCGCTCTCATGCGTGGGAGGAGGCACATACACCGGGCAGACTGGTGGTGAACTGGTTGTTCACTTTGTTTACGCCGACATGTCCAGACGGCCAGAGTCTGGATTCACAGCGGGTCAGTGAACAGGGCAGTCCACTCAAGCACGGCTCCAAACGTCCATCGTTTATCAGAGCAGCCGATTGTGTGGCTTTAAAATTGAGACTAGATGATCCGGTCATTTCTGGTGCCTCCACAGGCCAAACACAGGTGAGTGCGGGTTGTGCAAGTGAAGCCATGATGCGCCACAGCTGGTCAGTGACTCTTGGATTTTCTTTCTGTATCTCCGATTAGTAGCTGTGTTCTCTTAGCAGGAAGGTGGAGGTCAGTGCATTCATATTCCCCTGCATGACCTGCAACGAGCCTAATCTATTCAAAGATTTGGTCCTTTCCTCACCCTTTGCCCCTGCATATTGAGAGCTCCCCTTTGCTGCCCTCCAGCTTTCACATTTACTGATGGACCTGCACAATGGCCTCGTTAAGTCGCTTGGCTTCTCTTGACATCTGTGCTTTTGGCACCTTGGTGTCCACAGGTGTTGAGCTGCAAACTTGGCAAAGCATCCCCTGACTGTCACCCCAAGCCTCACACTGGTGTGTGTGTGTGCGTGCGCGCGTGTGCGTGTGTACGTATAGGATTGAAGTTAGGAGATGGCGGATGAGCTGAAGTGAAATCCAGAAAGGCTGTATGCCTAGTGCCCTTGAGCACTCAGAAGTATCAGATCAATTACTGCTGGCACCGACCACTGTGCTTTGAAAGCGTGGGTGTATCTGGAGCGTCCTAACAGCTCGCTGAGGGACTCTGAGCTCTGTCAAACGCGGCTCATTATAGCTGATATTCTACCTGCTAAGCAACGCCCCGCAGGTTTAGCATCTAAAAATAATCCCATCTTAATCACACTAAACCACAAAACAGGGCAGACAAGCATCTTGTCGCTGACACTTTGAGATTTGTCCTATTTGCCCAAAATAAATTTGTGTTGTCAGTTGTGATCATGTCTACGCCCACAGAGGGGGACTAATTGAAAGTGGGGTGTGAATTCTTACCTCCCCCATCTGCAGAGCTGTGAGGGGGAGTGTTTCGTCCATAGCAAACAGAGAGAGATCTCTTTTCTCCCGTGTCTGTCAAGCATCTCAGACTGATAGGGTTTGAGAAACAGTGCTCATATGCCTTAGTATATTTTTAAGATAATGCCCAGTCTGTTTTTAAAGTTAATGCTCAGATTAAGCGCATTTATCAGAGGATGCTACATTATGTTACATACTTGTTTACATGTTATCATGGTGGTACAATTGCGATTCTTAACAACTAGAGTATTTCTTACACCAAAGACCCAATCTCCAGTGGAGTGCATTTTTTAATTCCAATGAATAATTTCAGTGAGTTTCGTCCCTCTCAGCCACAGGGAGCACTCAGCATTGGCTCATACTGACGCGTTTCGGCTTTGTAATGTGGTGAATGCAAACGCTCGTAGTCATGAGAGAGCCGTTTCACTCTTTATGGGAGTTTCATATTTTTAGAAGAGCGATTGTGCGGAACAAACAAAGACTTTGTCAGTGTATCTGTGTCCTGAAGGTGGAATGACATAAAAGCATCCATTAGCACCCCAATTGTGCTTTCATGTCTTTATTTGAATCGGACAAAACAGGTTGACATCAAGATCTTCTCGTCATAGATTCCTTGAAATTTTTTTGGCGTTGTGTCCTTATTTTTTATAGACAATGAGGTTCTGTACATTTTTTTCATGTGAGCAGGTAAGTGTGCTTCACCACAGAATTACTTGTAGTCTGGAAAAGGCATATTCAGTGGCAGGACACCATTTGTGGTGTGAATCCCTTGTTGAATCATTATTTTTCCATTGTAATAATTCCTGATGATTGACTGCAGTCGCTCACAGTTTAACTTAGCCAAAACACAAGCTCTCATATGAGCCCGGTGAAGGAAAAGGAAATGATTACAGTGAAAGTGAAAGGAAAACAGCTTGGAAATTTTGCCTTGATTTCCAGATGCTCCAATTGTGCCCGTCTGTGCATCGTTTCAGTCATTGATAGTTTTCAAATAACTTTTCATTAGGGAATGCCTATCCAGCGAGGTGATTATTCCAGCCAATCAATCGGCTTAGTTTATGTGCACAACTAAATGAGCCTTCGGTCCGCTAAGTAGCTAACACACTGGAGAGTAGATCTGATTTTAGTTCGTGTGCCTGTACCTCTGTGGAACATCTGGACAAGTTGTTTTCGGCGCTACCATTCCACACAAAATGTTTCTCAACCCAGCTGTCAAAGAGCAAATTTGAGCAAAAGTTATTTGGTCCATGACATCTGACTTTGGGGCATTGACATACTGTACATTTAAGACAAGTTATTGTGAAATTATGACTGGATGTGAGTAGACCTCTCATTGTGCCATTAATTGTGCGCTTTGTCCTTGAGTTTGATGAGCGTGTCACGTCCCTTAAATGCTTTTCAATGTTTATTCAGGACTTACTGTATCTGAAGTGCGGCCGCTTATGGCAACAATCTCTCCTCCTAAAGCGAGGCACGACTACATCTGCATGCAACTAGGCTCTGAGTTCAGTAAGTCTTGCTTACATTTACATCATTTGCAACTTGTTTTTGATTTGTCGGCCATGATATTTGCATACAAATAGAAGTGTAAATAAGGCCCAAGATTATTTTCAGATGTCACAGCAAGTCATACAGTTGATTTAACATCCACTGAAATAATTCTTTTCACTCTGCTCTAAGATGAAAAAAGGGAATGAAACGAGGTGAGGATAGATGATTCATTCCTGTGAGCTGTTACTCCCTTCCAGTCTCATCCTGTCACCCTATTTTGACCTCTGTCGCCACAGAAACCAGCTGCTCTCTGACCGTTGAGGTTTGAATTTAGAGCAATTTTTCCAATTCAACAGGCAAAACGTTTACCATTCTGTCCAGACTCGAATCCTCTGTGGCTGTGGAGAGATATCACGGCTTAAAAGGCTTCAGGCATGGCTGCTTCTTCACACTATGGCAGTATTTGAGCAGAGTATATTTGACTGATCTACGATTTTTTTAGAGCCACTTCTGCAGGTGGACACAGTGCAGATGCAATCACAGCAGGTGACGCCTGAGCCCCGTCTTGTCCGCCTTAAATGACCCGTCTCTGTGATAAGGGTGTCACATAATAGACGCTGTATAATAGAGGAAAAAATAGACTCAGCCCAACACTGGGATTCAGTGACTATAAAGGATTTAACAGTGGCGAATGCAGCATCCCTGGCAAACACTCTGCAGCACAGCAGCCTGTCGGGTTTACCTTTTGTCTTTGGCAGACAAGCCAAATGTGCCTGTCAACTCCCAGTTCCATGTTCACTGTCAGATTAGATGAATTTGCATCTGAGGGAGCTTTGCCCAGACTCAGCTAGGTTTCCATACATCAGGAGAAAAGGAAGCGGTAAAATTTGCAACTGTGATTCGAGGGGGACCGCTGTGAGAGTGGGAGCATCGAGGACAGAGCGAATATTTATGACAAAATAATTTCTCATCGTTTCGATGAGAATTTATTTTGTCTTAAATATTCGTTACCAAACCATGTGTCCTGAAAATTCACCCCAAGCTCATCGCCATCTTTATGGAAACTGAAGCGTTTTCCATAAAATGGGGTACAAAGGCGCAGTGTGTATTTATCACAGCTCATTACGTTCCCTGTGTTTATTGTTGCAGTAGATGCTGTTTTAGGCAGGAAATTTTCAGCAAGGATGGGAAATTACACCAGAATCGACGCTCCCATTCTTTTTAAGGACATAGATGAGAGACAGGTCCATTCCTCAACTCAAGCCTTCTCTCTCTGCTCCAAGAGGCGCATGGCAGTTCATGGACATGCAAACGCATAAACAACACCGACATTTACTTTCACACACAATAGGTGTCAATCTCAATCTTCCATACTTTGCATCTTTCATCCTATGAAGAAACCATTATGCCAAAAAGTCGACCAGATGAAGTTTTATTGTCGCTGCCTGTGTTCCCAAAAGAATATCTGAGATCGATCCCAGACCTCTAATCCTGCCTCCACAGATTTTATGGCCATGTTTCCGTTCTTGTCCTCTCTTTGTCCATCAGTTGCTGAGATCTGCTGTTCTATGTTTTCCTTGCTGAGTTTATCTGTCCTTTTATTGGGACTTCCTCGGCGAGCCATAAAGAAAATCAAAACAATAGAAAGCTCCAGCTGTCGGGGGTGGAGGGAGAGTGTTTGGTGGGGGAGAGGCAGAGAGACGAGCTGTAAAGCTTGTTTGTGCTCTCGGTGGTAGGCAAACCAATGTATTTAGATGCCGACTTCGCCATGCGCCATACTGAGAAAACAAGTGCTGCGGGCTAGCATAAGATAAACTACAGAGAGTAGAGAAATTATCATCCGCACCTCTCCTTTACACAACACACCGCATGCTGCGTCTTGGGAGCTTAAAAATCCATCTTTTACCCTGGACCTGAATCTGCTTAGTCCTTTCATGCGCACCGAGTAATCCTCTCCATATTAATAGGTTTCAGTTTTACCTCTCTGCCAGTGACCGATAAAATGCAGTGCTGATTGTAGCAGCGGGACATTCCATTTGCAAGAACTCTCCCGTTCCGGGGCAAGTCAATATTTGGACAGCAAATGAAATGCTCGAGGAAATGATGTGATGGCTTTGTTCTGAGGGACGTCTCAGACAGTGATTTGACAAATCAATGTCATTTTTTCTCCAGCACAGAGAAGATTTTTGTCTAAAGCACTTTGTGTTTCACCTCATGCATGTGGGACGAATCATCCACAACAGAGTGAAATTGTCAACCTTTGCAACAGTCCAGTTCTATGTCGTTTTATTCCATCAACTTTTTGGATCACCTCTCAGCTATGGGAAAAATTATGGGAGATATAGACTGGAAGAAGTGTCTCTCATGGATCATGGAAAAACATACACAAGCTATTAATGACCACATCTCCAACCCAGCCGGGCTTCTTCTTCTTCTTTTTTTTCAGCCATGGTTGTTACACTGTGATCATCACTTTTCCCTCGTAGGTGTGAAATAGTGATTCATGCCCCTAATTAGAAATGACTCTATCTCACCAGTCAAGAAGCTGAACATGACATACAACACACCCTACTGCATCATTCAGAGCCCCTTATTTGTCATGGTGTCCAATATCCTCGTCTTATTTTCACACCACCAAAGCCATCTTAGGTTTGGTTTTCAAGAGCAAAAGAGGAATGGGTCAGATTCAGAGGAGCAATTTACATTGCGGATTATTACAAAATTTGTAAATTTAAAATTCACACATGCACATACATACGCACACGCGAAAGTACAGACAGCAAGGCGCAGAAATTCTCAATCGACGTACTCTGGCAGTGTTTTTGCTTTCCATAAGGTCATCCTTCACTGTGATTGTCTGCAAGGTGTTGTCAGAGTGGGAAGAATTGCTTGAGCTGCTATTGTTCATCTTATTTGTTTTGAGTGTGTGGACTTGAGAGGTGAAATGAACAAATTTGCTTATTTAGGACAATCACGTCGGGACAGAGCACCAGCTTGAACCAGGAAAAACTTAACGAAACAAGATAACTTCAGCACCAAAGTCTGAGGGACTGTTCAGACAGCACTGTGCAGAAAAAACCCTTCTGGTGATTTATCAACCCACAATCTGTGTTCACTTAGAGAGAACGCAGCCAGAATACGGCCATGGATAAAGAAACAACAACAAAAATGAAGATGCAGACGAGTCAGGACAGAGAGTCATCCAGAGAGTGGAATAAAGTTGCAAACACAAGAGTGAATGAAACGGAGCTGGGGCAATCATGAATTTAACTTTTGTAAGATAAAACACCAGTAACACGCTGTAGGGGAGTATGTAAAGAAAAAACTGTGAAATGATAGAGTAAATTGATTGATTATATTTATCCAATGAGTTGCACACAAACTGTTAACTGCTGCCAGTCAAATGATGAATAAGCTGCTCTGTAGGGTTCATGTGTTTGTAAATCTGATTGTGATGAAATCAGTAGCTCACCAGCCGTGAACCTCACCACACATTACTGAGGATATCATGCCCTTTAATATAAGACACTAGATTGTTTTTCCAGGAATTGAAACTACAGAGACCAGAAACCTGAATTGATGCTGTAATTCGGTTGAAAGGATGACAAAAACAGCATCAGTGTCAGAAATTGAATAGTGAAGCTCACTGAAAAGGAGAATAACACAGCCATGCTAGATGAGAGATAGATAAATAAAGTCGACCTCTTCTACCGCATCATTGCAGGAAACATCAGAGTTTTTGAGAGGCAATGTAGCACCAAGGTTATTTTGTCCAGACTAGATGAGTTCTAATTCTCACTTGTCTCTTTGGGGAAGGTGGATTTGCTGTGTCCTCTTAAGGCCAGCACAGGTAAAGATGTGTATCTCCATTTCTCCCTCTCAGTGGTCTCAGTCCCCACTTAGGATGAATTGTTGCGCTTTCAGCGCGTGGTGCGTTCGGGGGAGGGGAAGGGGTGAGATTAATGCATTTGATTTGATGATGTCATTTCGTTAGCATCCTCCATGCCTACACAGACTGCAGCTCTGCTCCCTCCAGGACAGCATCAGCTCCAAATCTCATAGGCCATCTATGCGAACAGATAACATTTACAGTACTGTATGTATGCCTGTATATATCAGCATGTAAGAGCTTTGCTCATATTTGAGCAAGTAAGTGGTCCATCGCTGTGAGTCCCTGAAAAACCTTCAAGCATAAGTGATGAGCGTTATATACTGTATGTAATTCAGCTGCGCGGTTTAGAGGGTCTGCGTCCTCACTTACGCCGCATTCCTTGTCTTGGCATGAATTGCTGTGTGTTCTGTAATAAACTCTAAACCTGCTCACCCTCTTGCACCCCCCCACCCCCACACACTCACACCGTCACAATGCTCCGCTCCAAATCAGTCAAGGACTCTCCCTCTGTCTTTCGCTAGAAGTGCCTCCTTCCTGGCTTGTCCTTTGTGCTTTCAAAAAGCACTTGCTGTTGTGCTGTCTCTATGTGTGTGTGTGTGTGTGTGTGTGTGTGTGTGTGTGTGTGTGTGCGCGTGTGTGTGCGCATTTCACACACACAGACGGCACAGACGGCATTGCAATTGTGTGTATACTGAGAGCTGATGACAAAGTCTGTTTTTAGCGCGATGATCCCTCTCTGACTTACAGCAACCATTTGTGTGGCTTGTGTCTCTGTGTGAGTGTGTGCACTGCAGGGTGTGAGTCTGTGTGTGTGAGTTTGTCTGCGCTCCAGAAGAAGGGCTGGGTTTGAGTGCTCCCTTTTTTGCACTCAGCTTAATGGTGTTGTGGGAAGTGCTCAATTGTGAGTGTTGCTTATCCTCCTAAACGCACATCACTGTTAAAGTTGCCATCAAAGAGGAAAGTCACAATTACACAGGCACACACACATTCACGCGCGCACACACACGCAAGCACGTTCAAACACACATACACATCTCTAGGTTGAAGGACTTGGCAGGATTGGTCTGTCGGCAGCAGGGCTGTTTCAAGGAATTTGGGAATCCCAGGCAAGATGGACATGGACCCCTCTCTCCCCCCTGGCTGTCAGCAACTAGTGAGAGCGGCCCCCTTGAGGGTGGTCCTGACCCTCTTGAGGGGGATCCCATCATTGCACTTTACTGTATTCACCATCATAGAAATTAAAGGGTTTGTTTGCAGTTCTACACTGCATTTTTTTCATGACCAGTCGTGCGCCCCCCCTCCAGCTCGGGGTCCTTAGCAATTGCCTATTGTTACTTGGCTTGAGGCGACAGGCCTGGTCGGCAGTCTCAGTGAAGGAGCAAGTAAGAGGAAAAAGATGGCGGGAGAGAGAGGCTACGGGGGGTATTGTGCATTCCTGGTCCAGGATCAGTCACCTGCAGAGTGAGACAGCTAAGTCTCAGCAAGCCACCTCCCAAGTCCTGGATGAGTCCAGGGAGTCTTCATCACTTGTGTGAGGATGATGCAAGTGTTAATTAATAGCCAACGGGGCAGACTTTAGTTTAACTCCTACTTGAATCTCCAGACACTGCAGTGACCACTGCAGCTCTGAGAGTCATCACGTTTTAATTTGACCCAGGGTTCGGGAGACAGAATTGTTATTACTACAAATACACTGTTGATAGATCAAAAATGAGGAGTCAGACTATCATGTTAAGTTAGTGAGCGGCACGGAGTAAGAGCAGCGATGCGGTTATAAGAGAAGCCATTTGATAACTTGTCACCTCAAATTTGTTGCATACATTGTGCGGTGCAGCTGTAAGCTATTGTAAATTGTAACTGTTGTCTTGTTTTGTCGTGTATTTTTCTTGTCTTCTCTCAGTGAGACACGGATTTGGCTGCTTTAAGACTTCCGATTACAAGACACGCTGTGCCAAGAGATTGCGTGCGGCGTAAACAAAGTGAAGTAACGTACCCAAGTTGTCATGGGTTTGACATTCCATAACCCTGACAACAGACTTGTTTATTGGTCAATATCTGCTGCAATCATCATCTCTATTTATTCTTTTATTTGTTGTTGTTTATTCTGAGTGTGCTTTATCTCAACTGCGCAACTGATTTTTATCCGTTTGAATCTATCAAAGAAACCTGAGGAAACCAACCATCTGGCTAAACTTCAGGCTTGTCGTAAGGACATTTAAACGTGGATGACCCATAACTTTCTATTTCTAAATGCAGATAAAACTGAAGTTATTGTTGTTGGTCTGGAGAACCTTAGAAATTCCTTGTGTAATGATATTGCTACTTTGGATGGCTTTAACTTGGCCTCCAGCACCACCGTAAAAACTCTTGGAGATATATTCAATCAAGGTTTGTCACTGAAAGCTCACATTGAACAAATGTCAAGAACTGCCTTTCATTTGGATAATATTGCTAAGGTTAGGCACAAAACTAGTTCATGCTTTTGTTACCTCCAGGCTGGATTACTGTAATTCTTTATTTGCAGGCTGTAGCAACAAGACACTTAAGTCTCTTCAGCTGGTCCAGAATGCTGCAGCACATATACTGACAGGAAGAGACCACATCTCCCCAGTGTTAGTCTCTCTGCTCTGGCTGCCTATAAAATTGAGAATAGAATTTGAAATCCTTCGCCTCACCTACAAGGTGCTCAGTAATCAGGTGCCATCATACTTTAAAGAGCTTATTGTGCCTTGCTCCAACCAGAGCTCTGCAATCCGAAAACGCAGGGTTACTGGTGATTCCTAAAATCAGTAAGAGCAGAATAGGGGGCAGGGCCTTTAGCTATCAGGCTCCTGTTTTGTGGAACCATCTTTCAGCTTCAGTCCGGGGGGCGGATACCCTCAATATTTTTAAGAGTGGGCTAAAAACTTTCCTTTTCGATAAAGCTTGTAGCTAAACAAAACTATGCGGCCAGAGTGAGACAACGCACTGAGCTTTTCTCTCGTCCTCTTCCTCACTCTTCTCTCCCTCTCTGCCTCACTTGCCTCCAACATTCACTTGCATCCGTGTCTCGTTAATGCATGTTACTAATTGGGCTTCTTCCCTGGAGTCTTTATCTTGTGCTTTATTAACCCGCAGCCTGCAGCCAGAACACAACCAGCGATGACGGACCCCTAAACACCTCGGTCCTGCTCCTGATCGGCATGCTGTGCACCTGCTGCTGTGCATCCCTACATCTGTCTCTCTCTCTCTCTCCCTTGCTCTATCTTTTCACCCAACTAGTCAAGGCAGCTGGTTGCCCACCTGCAGCTTGGCCTGCCCGAGAGCTCTTCCCCACCACTTTCGCTAATGGGGGGTATGTTGGGTCTCTGTGTGTTCATCTCTTAGAGATTGAGTGTTCACATGTTGAGGAGCTCTACTGGCTCCACCTTGGAAAGCGCCTTGAGATAACCTCTGTCGTGATTTGGCGCTATATAAATAAAATGGACTTGACTTGGCATAACTCAATGGAATATGGGAAAAATTTCAGGCTTTTAAAAGGGTGATTTACCATCTAAACGAAGCAAGACACAACACCGGAAGCAGTATTTTTCTTCATTAAATGTCAGTTTTGTTGAACCTTACCATGACAACTGTCTGTCAATTTTTATGTTCCGAGCAGTTACATTGGGCTGAGCCAAGTGCTGACATTCTGCACCCCTGATATCAGTGTGCCAGGAAAGCAGCAGGGGGCGCAGAACTTCAAAGACATAAAAAATGGCTTTGAGAGATTACTCAGCAAACATTCAAATTTTGACAGTCTAAAATGCCGATGGAAGAAAACAATTGCTCTACATCTGGATTCCAGGCATTCATTCACATGTGTGTGACACCTCCAAAGTAGGGCTGGGTATGGATAAGAACCTCACAATTCGATTTATTTGCGATTCCCAAGGTTTCGATTAAATTCGATTCAGTTTTGATTTATATGCATTGATTCCATTCAATAAGAAGTAGAAATAGACAAATAATAAATGGCACCTGTTGGCAATATTTTATTACCGGTACTTATTTCATGCCCATAATAACAGATGTGGTATGTTACATACTTCACAGTACCTTTGAGCGATAAAACATCTTGAAGAAAAAACATAAGCAGGCAGCACCACAACAGCTCACTTGTGCTTATGTCGTACAAAAGTAAAAAACTTAACACTTCTGAATCAAAATGAAAAAGTCAAATCCATGTAACTAAAATAAAATGTATATTCTCTTGCACACTTCACTGGCACGTATTTTCCAGTTGGTATTGAGTCACGTGGTTCAAGAGTCTGTAACATCCTCTTAAAACCTTGATTTTCTACGTCACTGTAGAAATGAAGACGGCCATGGACTCTGTTATCTTAAGGGCACGGACAGAGCTTGGTGGTACTTTGTGGACAAACACTATGTTGAGTTGGGTCTGTTTTGGATCAACAGTTTTACATGCGGGTTGTTGTAGAGCATTGGCACGGTGTCCATTAGAGTGTATCATAAAGTTTGTCATGTTGCTCTTGTACTTTAATTCTGCCTCGCACAACTTACACACCACTTTAGCTTTGTCTTGTACCAGATTTATACGGGGACTGAAAGTGAGTCCAAACGTGCAATCTTCTTTTACCGCACGTTCGCCTGCAGCTTTTGACCATAAAACGCGATTAACAAGATATTGTGCTCAGC
>OMPJ01040584.1:0-10498 GCA_900312935.1 Carapus acus
GGCTTTAAAACCGATAAAATAAAAACCGATAAAAATAAAATAATGCTTGCGTTACACCGAAATAGTGCCTATGCGCTCCTGAAGCGTTTACCGGCGTACATATCGGTATCGGCCGATATCGGTATCGGTGAATTGAGAGTTGGACAATATCGGCATATCGGATATCGGCAAAAAAGCCAATATTGGACATCCCTACTTTTATTACTATATACATATTGAACTTAATTACAGTGTCAATGATCCCCATTCATTTAAATTCAGGTTTTGACAGCTATTCTGTACGAGTTCCGACTTCTCTGCACCAATTGTTTTTGCTCACTTGCAGTTCCTCCTGCCAGTGCTTGACAGGAGAATAATGCAATTGCACACTAACATCTGCACACATGGCGCACACACACACAACAGCACACATCTAGTTGCTCAATGAGACAAATGAGCTCCATTGTTTTTATCAAACTGTGTCTACTGACTGATACTGTCTCTCTCACTAGCATGATTACTCGTGGATGAGCTATGTCAGCATGTCAGCCATCTTCTTGTTTGTGAGCTTCTTTGAAATCGGCCCTGGTCCCATCCCGTGGTTCATCGTGGCAGAGCTATTCAGTCAGGGACCTCGGCCAGCAGCCATCGCTCTGGCTGGATGCTGCAACTGGACCAGCAACTTCATCATTGGCATGACTTTTCCATACGTGCAGGTAGGCAGCAAAGGACATTTGCGCATACTGAAGGAATCATTGCTCAATGAAATAGGGATAAACAAAAAATTCCTCCCTGTGCTTTCTCTCCCAGGAACTTTTGGGTCCTTATGTGTTCATTCTGTTTGCTGGTTTGCTTTTGGGCTTCACCTTATTCACGTACTTTGGTGTGCCAGAGACCAAGGGAAAGACATTTGAGGAGATTGCTGCTGTGTTCCAAAAAGGACGAAAAACGACGACAATGATTCCAAAGGAAGAGACAGAACTGCAGCAGCTCAAATCAAGTTCAGATGCTTGAGATAGCATGTCTCTTTCCTCTTCACATGTGTGTGTGCGCACATGTATTGTATCTTCGTGTTCCTGTGTGCATGTGTACACTTTCTGTAATTGCAACATTCATACTTGGCTCATATTATTGTCGGGCATGGACCAATTCTAGAATTCAGAGGGACCAAAGTTCAGTGTTTGGATCCGAAATGAAGTTTAAACGATTAAGTACAGTTAAGTGAGTGAGTAAGGACTAATTTTGTTTTAGACAACCTCTTTGTGTAACTTCAAATTTGAGATTGTTTATTGTCTGATGACAGTTTTTTCTCCTGCGAGCACTTTGACTGTCAACAACAAAGAATATTACAATAGCAACAAGAAGTTTTACACTACTAGAGATTTGTTTACATGTCACAGCCGCAGCTTGGCTTGATGACAGGGATACAGTATTGAAACTGACTCACTGCTTATCGGTCAAACTACAAATGACCAGGAGGCAACAGTGGGAGGACGAGTGGAGCAGATGATGAAAATCACTGATGGGATAAAAAGTCTGAAGTCTAGTGGCTCTGTGGAACTGCTCTACTTATCTCATCAAATAAATCGATCACTTTGATATGAAAACCGTCTGTGTTACATTACTAAGGTGAGTGCAAATCAACAGAGCTGTTTCTTTTATACATCCAAATGGATTGGAAAAGCCTTACCTCAAGTAAGAAGAATTGCAAATTAAACCAGAAACTCTCACATTTCCAGATTACTGCATGGCACCTTTTGAGCCATGCACCAATGTGCAACCTACAAGCATGATCTACAAGAAATACTAGTTCACATTAGTTCTCTCATCAGGTATTCGTTTAATGTTTTAGACTTTGACAAGGTGGCCAACATTATTGTTTCATATGCATTTATAATTCTGCCTTATCCCTTTTTCTTTGGACAGTCCTCTGGGTGCCAAATCTGACCTCAGGGCCCTGTTGAAACTGAATGGCTCATTCAGTCTCGGCAGACCTCATCCGAGGAAAATGTAAAAGACACTAAGGAGAGGTAGAAATGATTTGAAATGATACCCAACTTGCCAATGGGTGACGCAAAGCAAATGTGAAACACACTTTGGCAAACTGCTGAATGTGTTGAATATGGTGAGCTCAGATATTTCAGGGTATGACCACGTGTCACTGCTGGTGATGTTGACTGATATATTTGTCCTATTTGCTCGGAGCTCGGCACTCATCGGACCTGTTAAGCAACAATGTGGCTGTCTTCGCTGAACACGTGTGTTGGGGTAGGGGGGCACACAATGCATAGGCTAAAAGTTATGACTCTAGACGAAGCAAACGGGGCTGTCATGTGGAACTGGCTGCGACCTGTGAAGATGTTGTGTATCTTGGTGGTGTCTACTTACCATGCAAATATTCTCCCCTCTGCTAGGATCTGTTTGGCTCAGGGCCACATACAACATATCCTCTGCTCGGATTTTGCCTCATTAGATCCAACTGAAATAACAAACCAATAGCAACAGCGAAAACAACATCACAACAACTATTCCAAAGATCTGAACATTTACGAAGTGACTCATTATTGCTCCACATGTTTACGATCACACATACCAACTTTCAATTTGTATGAAGAACTATTGGAGTGAGAAAAATACAGACAATCCAGCTACACTTATAGGTCAAACCCCAGCAGTGGCAAAAAAGACAATGCTGATCAAAAAAATGAAAGAGGAAAAAGGAAAAATCTAAGTACCGTTCATCTACATTGATATTTATTTGTTCTGTTATCTGTTTACATATTCAAGGTGTTTTTATGGAGGCAAAAATGAAATAACAGACAGACAGATAGATAGATAGATAGATAGATAGATAGATAGATAGATAGATAGATAGATAGATAGATAGTGAATGGGAGAGAGTGTGAGGGTGCATGTGTATGTGTGTGTCTGACTGGGGGTAGGGTAAGACGGCAAGAGAGAGAGAGAGAGAGGGAGGGAGGGAAGAAGGGAGAGGCAGCCTCTGTGATCGTCATCATACCTGTCCTCCCTGTTTCTGCCGAGCTTCAAAAGCGCCACGCGTGCGAGCAGAACTCCTCTTTTTCACTCCAGCAGCAGCGAGGCAGGTAAGCCGACAATGTTGCGGTTGACGCTTTGTGTAGCGATCAAATAGCAGTCAGTCCTCGGAAGAGCCAATCTAGTCCTGAAAACAAGGCGGGAAACCCTTTGGCACAAAGCCAGGACTCTACACAGTGGGTTCGGATCGCTAAACATATTGTTTTCGTCGGTTGTACCCCCAACGAATCGCTTTGAGAGGGGTTCGATATGTAATGGGTCGTAGGGTAACTTTATACTGTGACAGTTGTTTGTGGATGACGGGAACTCCAAACGTCCGTCACCAATTAGCATAAAGGTGCTCGCCGAGTTATGGAGCGTCATACCCTAGCTATCCAAGCAAGAACGAAGGCTGCACGATGGTACTAAACGAAGCCTATGACAACCGGCAACGTTGCGGATTCAGTGTATTGAGTTTATCGTTCTCAGTTTTCACTCGTATGATATACCTTGTTGGAGCAATTGTGGCTTTTTATTAAGAGAGTTCGCTTGAGGAAGCGGTTTACGCTATCGCGCATGCGCTAACTCCTCCAGGTGTACGTTAGTGACTGTCAATTGTCTCCCTCCAAGTCGCACACTTTACACAGTCAGCAGGGGACCCTCAAAAAGTTGGGTAAAGCTTTTTAAAGTGACAATTCTCTAAAGTTTGACTGGTCTGCTCTGCCTTCTCTTGCTCGCAAGGCCTCTAACTGTTTCCCTTCGTCTTTTCGGGTGGTGAGCAGCCTGTCCCATCATGGCTGATGAAGTCTTCGAGTCTGCAGAGTCTGGGGCCTCGGCCACTGTCCCCATGCAGTGTTCGGCCCTGCGAAAGAATGGATATGTCATGCTGAAAGGCCGTCCCTGTAAAATTGTTGAACTGTCTACATCCAAGACTGGCAAGCACGGACATGCTAAGGTAAAAGCTGGTGCCTTCTCTGGAATTCAGTGCTCCAGGCATTTGTGAGTCAACCTGGGAATTTTTAGATTTACTGTCTACCTCTTGGTTTTCATGAGAAACAATGCGTGACAAAGGTTTTCATCCATACTGTCCTTTGTATGTATGTATTCGTAGGTTCACCTGGTCGGTCTGGACATCTTCACCGAAAAAAAATACGAAGATCTGTGTCCATCCACCCACAACATGGATGTCCCTATTGTCGGACGCAAAGATTACACCGTGAGTGGAAAAAGTTGGGTGTCTTGGTGCAAATAGTAAAGCGGACTAATTTGCTCTCAACCTTGATAAAGCTTATCCATATCAGCCACAACATTTCACTTTTCACGTTCGAATATCAACGGAATGGTCTGGAGTGAAGTTAGGCAGGCCAATGATTTATTGTTTGTTAAAACCCATCTCAATCATTCTCAATCAGCCAAAGCCAATGAAAAGTAAAAATGCTCGAAATTGTGTTTTTCAGAAATTTTATGAAAATGCAAGGTCAAAGAGGGATGCAGAGGATTTTCACAAGACATTATTCATTGAAGTGTTGAGTGCAGGCATTTAATTATTTTAGTTTGTTCAATACGTGTGTAAAGAAGATAGATATCAATTCCAGTGAAAGTACAGCGTATATAACTCTTTATTTTAGCCAGTTTCTCTGTAGTGACACAAATGGGCAGAATGTGGAGGTGTTCTCTGACATTCTGGAGACACGAGAGCACAGGCACAGATGTCACCTTGTTAAATGCACGGCAAATGGCTGGTCCTGGCTGACAAAGTGAGAAGTAGATCTTGAGTCCTGAGTGGGTGTGTTGGAGCTAAGATGGCCCGGTAGAAAGAGAGACAGGTTTTGAACTGGTTTGGCAGGTTGCAGCTGCTGTTCACCTCATTTGTCAGGGCCTGTTACGGCCCAAGAGCAGTGCAGAAACGGCGAGTGCGCCCGGTTACTGTTCTCGTCCAGTCACTGCGATTGTTTGACGGTACATTGCCACCTGATTGCAGTTGTAGCCTTTTTGGTTCTAACTGGTCTACGTCATGAGGACCTTGTGGCCAGGGTTGTGTATTAATCTGTGGCCGATATTTCGATTTCACAAAGCCTCATGGCCATGAGTGTTAGGGTTACGGGGTTAGTTGAAGGGTTAAGGTTAGGTGAACCCTGACCTTAGCAAGCACGCCAACTTGCTTGATATGGACCATAACAAATGTGCTTCACATTGGCTTTTTAATAGCTGTGTGAACTAGGGGTGTGTATTGGCAAGAATCTAACGATACGATGCGTATCACGATACAGAGGCAATGATACGATATATTGCCATATATTGCGATACTGTAGGAAAAACGATATATTGAGTTTCATCTGAAAGAATCTAATTGTAGAACTGTAGCACATAGCACACACAATGCTGTTACATGCTTAACATCAGCTTGCTGAAGAAATACAAGCATTTGCAGGATTGAAGAAAAAATATGTAAACAATGTTACATTAAAGCTGTAGATATTGTGAGAAAACATTTGTTAAAATATTAACAAATGTAAACTGTTATTGACAAAAATAAAGTACTTAGCTCTGCAACATCACTTTTTCAGTGTAATCTCGATAAAGGAATTTACCCATTTGCCCAAATAAATAAAAGCTTGCAGGACTCAACAAAATTAAATATGGTCAACAGTCTCAGACACTGGATTTTATGCAGTCCCTGTGTAATCTAACGTAACGATACTTTTTTCTGCTATAAATAATTTTTTTTTCTGCAATAAGATTAGGTAACATCTTGAATAGTTCGTTGAGCAGGATCCTCTCGTTTCACGTTAGCCTGTAATGCTACATTGCCATGGTGCCTCGCCACATGTGCTCGCAAATTTGTAGTACTTGACTCTGGCGTTGCATGGTTTGCACCCGCATTTCACTGTTCCTTTGGCGCGGAGGACATAACGACTACTGCCTATTAGTGGCCGGAGGTTTAATTGCAACACAAAAATAAACAAACGCTGTGAATACTTGCATGTCAATTGTTGATTTAAAAAAAATCGATACAGTGCCGTTGAATATCGATATGACATCGTCAAATAAAATATCGCAATATTTAAGTGTATCTATATTTTCTTACACCCCTAGTGTGAACCCAGGCTGTGTGTGGTGATTTCTGTGTGACACTGTCAAATTTAAATTGATTGGGTTGTGTATTAATCCTGTGTGTTAATCTGTAGCCTGTGTTTTAATTTTGCATAACCTCATGGCCATGAGTGGTAGGGTTAAGGAGTCAGGGTTAGAGTAGGGATTAACCCTAACCCTACTCTGGCCCTAGCAATTATGTTAGGCTTAACGTTGAACCTGACCCTAACCCGCTAACCCTAATGAGATGTGTTGTCTAAACTTTGCAAACCCTTCATCTTTGTGCTGTTTGTGTGACGCTCGCAGGTGGTAAATATCACTGATGGCTTCCTGGAGCTGATGGCCGATGACTCATCCACTAGAGAGGACCTGAAACTGCCCGAAGGGAAGCTGGGCCAAGATATTGCAAGGAGGTTTAACAATGGTGAAGTATTTGATGTAAGTATCTCTCACGTGGTAGGATGCCTGGTAGAGATTTGTTGTTTTACTTTTTCAGTCAAGATAAAACCATACTTGTCGACATCACCGTATGTTTCCTTCCTTTCTCCAGGTCACAGTCTTGAAAGCTTTAGATGAAGAACGTGTCATTGTGGCCAAGGCCTCTTAATGCCCTGCTGTTGGAAAACTTATTACCTCTACACCTCCAGACATGCTTGTGAAACCATTTCCGTTTTCCCGCCGGTCTCTCTGAGAGCTGGATGCAGGCCTGAGTTCAAGCTGAGTGGCTCTCTTCCAGCAAGTTTACCCACACTTTTCCATCACATATTTTCAATGCTTACCTGTGCTGCGTAGGTTTCTTGCCACCCTCTTAGATGCCCCCTTTGCTCTTAATTTGCGGAGGATTGCTTTTTATGTGGCTCCCGTTGCGTTGTCCCTTACTAATCAGTGTTCCAGTTCAGAAAAGCATCTGAAAAAGATTTTTTTCGGTCTTGGACACCTTTTTCTGGATACTTAAGCCTGAAGAAGTTACTGAGAAATGACTTTGACCGTTAGCTGGCATCTCACCTCGGGCAGTCTGCTGGACACGACACAGGAGTTGTAACTAATCCCTTTGCTTCAGTCACCTGTATTCACTGGATTGTATCCAGCTACGGCAGCCGACATTTTGATCCGTCGACATAGACTCAAAAATTAAGAACAACTTCTTTCGATTTCTCTGTATTTTAGCTTGTGAGATTTTAGTTTAACAGCAAGATCAATCTGCAATTTAATTTTACATTTTGGATTTGTGAAAAGTGTGGTATTTCATGTTTTTTTCAGAACTGAAGTTGCATTTAGTGTGAATGATTGTGGCAACGTACTCCACAGAGTTTGAGTTTGGATTTTGTGGCACATGATCAGAATCACTGCTGTGTTCGCCCTGTACTCCAAGACCACAAAAGAAATTTAGAGGCCGTCGCCTGACGACATCAGTACCACAATTATTGTCTATTTCATTATTCCCTTTATTTATAAATAAGTAAATATTTAGTGTTGCATGTTTTCGCGTGGATGCTGATGTTCAAAAGTCCTGGCATCAGGACGGTGTGGTTGTGAGCAGTTACTGGTTACTGGTTGGCCATTGCTGTGTGATGGCATCACACTACAGCGAGTTCTTCCTGGAGAACATTATCGCACTCATTGAGTATTTCATAATTTCAATGCTCTTAAAGCAATCAAGTTTTGTCTGATGTGTTTCCTGGTTCTTTGCTTGGCAGGTCTGTATTGGGCCCCCTCTGTCACTCAGGGTCTGTGCTTTCTGTGGTGGTTCCTGTTTGAAAAATGTTTACATTGTTACAGAGGTCCTCAGTCACGCTTGACTGGGACCGAAGCCTTTTGGGAGAAATACATGCTGTTGGATTCTGGAGCCTCACACTGCTCCAGAGGTGAATGGCCAGACAAAGGAGTTGATGATCATCGCTCTGTTAGGCTGCAGGTCCTTGGTGTTGGTTTCTGTATCGCTTACCTCTTGTTTTTATTTCCATCTGTGTGTATTCTGCTGGTGAATTATCGTGTTCCAGTGTTCAACGGGGAGATGGGTTAGAGTTCCAGCTGTGCCCGAGCGTCTTTTGTGTCATTGTAGGGATGGTGTGTTTGTCAGCAGAATTGTTTGTACAATAAACCTATAAAAAAACATGTTCAAACAAATGCTTTACATCCCACAAAAAAAGAACACTTTGTTGAACACTGTGTTGTGCAACAAAATTCATGCCTCAAGAAGAAACGTGAAGCCAGCCTGAAGAAATGTGCCAGCCTGTCTGTTTGGCCACGATCCTCACCTAGACCCATCTGTCTGTTCTATTAAAATAAATGGGACAAATGTCTCAACAAATTTAAACTGCATGATAAAAAATAATTGTATCCATTTTGCCCATGTTACATTTTATTCCAGCGACTGATATGAGAGGCACGGGTGTGTGTGACACAATAAGACATGGAATAAACAAAGCAAGACACCCTGTCATCTGCTCTCGGGGAAATTACAATTTACTCTGTGGGGGAGGAGGGGATTGCAGAGCCCTGAGTGGGTTTGAATAAACTGCCTTGCTCGAGGGCGCCTCAGTAGGAGGGAGGCCAAACCTTTACAAACTGGGCCACTGCTGCCAAGACAGTTGCACTGTGACTCAACTTGTAGGACCAAAAGCAGGACCTCTGGTTTGAAAAGAGCAGAAGGTGGTATTGACCAGTTGTGACTAAGTGTGTCAATAGACCAGGAGAAATGTGTGTGAGCATGTCTTTTACTAGCCATCCAAAGGCCTACAACTAGCAACGTCTGCAACGTATAGGGTCTCACAAGCCTGAGGTCGAAAGTTTCGGGTTTCAAAGGTTCAATGGTCCCACCCACACCTTCGTCTAGATCTGTCCTTCCGACATCTGTCTGTTGCCCTCGGTGGCTGCCAAGAAACTACAAACACACCCAAGAAACACTCAGACTTGAGGGAAATGAGTTCAAAGTCTTAACTTTCACAAATGACTTATCAGTAAAAGTAAAAAAGCAGTGTGCATGCAAGGTGATGTTTTGCACAGAACAGCCATGTAAACGGGTAAAATTATCATAAAGCGTCAATGATGTCAAAGCAGTAGACGGTGTGTGATAACACGAGTATAAGATCAGTTAACTTGTGGATATGGTAATTGTGTACTTTTTCCGGCAGAGGGCACTGTCCGGCAGTTTTCTTTCTACATTCAAGCAATAGGTAAGGGTTGAAAGAATCCGTGTGCGAATCGTTCTTCCGATTTTCGTTTGAAAATTAAAAAATGAGAAAACCAAAACCACTTCCGTTTCCGTTTTTGGTTTTCTTGTTTAGGAATCAAAATCGAAACACAATAATTCGAAAAAATGCCAGTTTTGTCATTTTTCGGCTCGGATCAAAAACACGAAATGGACAAACGGGAAAAACGGGACTCAATTAGATGTTATCCCTTCATTGGTTCGGTTCACGTGACCCGGAAGGTTGGCAATGAGAGGAACTTCGGCCGCCATCGATCCATCATGGCGGCACCGGAATCACACACAACTTTTATCACGGAGCTTTTCGACAGCAGTTTGACACACGCCGTAAGTCGCGTAAACATTATTTTGTTCCAGATCTGCAGTCGTGAACCACGGCATGTGGGAGCACGTTGGGGTGGATCATGGTACTTTGGAGTTTTCCCTGTGTCTTCACATGCAAGAGAGGCTGTCAAGATACACACAAAACCTCAACAGGACACCACACCTCCAAACCACGTCAACAAGGGTAAGGGCTGTGTTAAGGAATATATAAATTATTGGTGCTTAATGGACGTTCAGAGTGTGCATAAATCTTGCCCCACCTAATGAATTGATGCAGATTGTAGTCATGTACTGTATAGAGACTGTACATCACCAATGTGTTGTCACCATTGAACAAACTCCTATTTGTGACTCATACTTAGCAGGAGATGAGCAACCCAGTTACAACAGGACCAGGGCTTTGATATTCTAAGTCTCATTTTCGGGCCCAACTTTTAATATCTCACCATGTCAAAGTAAAAGTGGGTATTACTGTTTTTCTTTTAGTTGCTCAAGTGTAAACACAAAAGCACCAAACAAAACATGATAAGCAAAAAAGTATATGTAAAAGTCAGATGTTAAAATGTAATACAAAGTAATAGTGATATCAATAATGACAGCACATTGGTGATGTACAGTCTATACAGTACATGACTACAATCTGCATCAATTCATTAGGTCATTCACACAGCCCTTACCCTTGTTGACGTGGTTTGGAGGTGTGGTGTCCTGCTGAGGTTTTGTGTGTATCTTGACAGCCTCTCTTGCATGTGAAGACACAGGGAAAACTCCAAAGTACCATGATCCACCCCAACCTGCTCCCACATGCCGTGGTTCACGACTGCAGGTCTGGAACAAAATAATGTTTACGCGACTTTC